>PVKP010007082.1:0-29115 GCA_004027715.1 Plecturocebus donacophilus
TCCCAGCTACTTGGGAGGCTGAGGCAGGAGAATCGCTTGAACCTGGAAGGCAGAGGTTGCAGTGAGCCGAGATCACACCACTGCACTCTAGCCTAGGCAACAGAACAAGACTCCATCTAAAAAATAAAAAAGGCCCGGTGTGGTGGCTCACCCCTCTAATCTCAGCACTTTGGGAGGCTGACGCAGGTGGATCACCTGAGGTCAGGAGTTCAAGACCAGCCAGGCAAATATGGCAAAACCCCGTCTCTACTAAAAATACAGAAATTAAGCCCGGCACAGTGGCTCATGCCTGTAATTCCAGCACTTCAGGAGGCCGAGGTGGGTGGACCACCTGAGGTCAGAAGTTCAAGACCAGTCACACCAACATGGAGAAACCCCATCTCTACTAAAAATACAAAATTAGCTGGGTGTGGTGGCACATGCCTATAATCCCCCAGCTACTTGGGAGGCCGAGACAGGAGAATCACTTGAACCAGGGAGGCGGAGTTCGTGGTGAGCCGAGATTGTGCCATTGCACTCCAGCCTGAGCAACAAGAGTAAAACTCTTTGGTTTTTATGCATATGAATTGACTATCACTCCACTCATATACAAGACCAAAAAAGAAAAAAAAAATAGCCAGGCATGGTGGCACACTCCTGTAATCCCAGTGGCAGGCTGAGGCAGGAAAGTCGCTTGAACCCGAGAGGTGGAGGCTGCAGTGAGTCTAGATCTTACCACTGCACTCCAGCCTGAGTGACAGAGCAAGACTCTGTCTAAAAAAAAAAAAAAAATCCTCAAAGATCTAGAACCAAAAATACAATTTGAAGCAGCAATCCCATTACCGGGTATATTCCCAAAGGATTATAAATCATTCTACTATAAAGGCACATGCACATGTATGTTTATTGCAGCACTATTCACAATAACAAAGACTTAGAACCAACCCAAATGCTCATCAATGATAGACTGGATGAAGAAAATGTGGCACATATACACCACGGAATACTATGCAACCATAAATAAGAATGAGTTCATGTCCTTTGCAGGGACATGGATGAAATGGCAAACCATCACTCTCAACAAGCTAACACAGGAACAGAAAACCAAACACTGCATGTTCTCACTCATAAGTGGGAGCTGAACAATGAGAATACTTGGACACAGGGAGGGGAACATCACACACCAGGGCCTGTACAGGGATGGTGGGGGCAAAAGGAGGGAGAACATTAGGACAAATACTTAATCCATGTTGGGCTTAAAACCTAGATGACAGGATGATGGGTGCAGCAAACCACCATAGCACATGTATATCTATGCAATAAACCTGCACATTCTGCACATGTATCCCAGAACTTAAAGTATAATAAATTTTTTTTTAAATCACAAGCCTGGGCAGAGATTTAAGATGCTAATGAGACATGGTACAGTCAATGGACCACTCCAAACATGTAATGATATTACCTGGAGGAGACCCAGAGGAGAATAAAAGCCTAGACTAGTGTGCTTCCACGGAGCCAGCTGCAGATTTTCCTCCTGTTGCTCTCTCCCTCTCTGATCAAGCTGAAAGCCCCAATAAATTGCCTTGCTCAATCCCATCTTAGACTGTTGGTCAATTTCTATTTTCTGAGGACTAAAAACCCACTGACCAGTAACAAATAAACCCACTGACCAGCAACAAGAAAAACAATAAGTGATTGAATATATAAAACATATTTGTCTATTCTCATTTTCTTTAATTAACTGGTATTTTTATGTATTTTATTTTTAAAGATGTATGCATCAAGTTGGAAGCACTGTCAATTTTACTCTCCCCACACAATTGGAACAATGTGTTGAGAAATAACTGCAGTAATAAACTGTACATATGCAGACAATTAAACAATATCACATAGGCACATAGTTTAAATGCTTGTTTTCTAGACTGCTTTCTACATCCTAGGCTTTTGAAAACTTCCAGTGTGATAAATTGTGTAATTTTCTTAGCAAGCTACTTTACTTTGAATTTATAGACAGTTGCAGAGTAGGTAGTAGTATCTACAAAACATATATATAAAGGAACAAATGCCAGATCAAAATTACCATCTGAGTTTCTCTGGTTATCTTCTAGGCTGCAAATGATAAGACTCAGGTAGCATACAACTGAAAACAACAGATTGCCACTTTTTATAGTAGTGCTACTCAACAGAAAAACAATATAAGCCAAAGCTTTAATTTTAACTTTTCTATTAGCCATATAAAAAGGAGACACAGATAAAATTAATTATAATGTTTTATTTAATAGAATATATCTTAAAATTACCATTTAAAAATAAAATTGGCCAAGGTGGGCGGATCACGAGGTCAAGAGATCGAGACCATCCTGGTCAACATGGTGAAACCCTGTCTCTACTAAAAAATACAAAAATTAGCTGGGTGTGGTGGCGTGTGCCTGTAGTCCCAGCTACTAGGGAGGCTGAGGCAGAAGAATTGCTTGAACCCATGAGGCAGAGATTGCAGTGAGCCAAGATTGCACCACTGTACTCCATCCTGGTGCCTGGTGACACAGTAAGACTCTGTCTCAAAAAATAAAAATAAAAAAAATATATATATATATATATAATCACCATAACAATTATTAAAAGTTATTTCACTTTATCTCATTAATTTTTTGAAATCCAGTATGCATTTTACACTTATAACACATCTCAATTCAGACTATTTCAAGTGCTTAGTAGCCACTTGTGGCTAGCTGCTACTATACAGGACAACTCTACACTACTTTAAACAAAATTGTAAAGTAGTGTCTTCCCTTAGTATTGAAAGCATTACATATCATTGAGGATCCTCAATGATTGTAGGGCAAGCTACCTTCGAATCCTTTTATTTGTAATTTTTTCCAGTCTTATCTATACCAATTATTTCTTATTTCTGTTTAAAGTAAGCCACCGAGGGGCCAGAAGCAGTAGCTGACACCTGTAATTCCAGCACTTTGGGAAGCCAAGGCAGACTGATTATTTGAGGTCAGGAGTTTGAGACCAACTCAGCCAACATGGTAAAAACCCTGTCTCTACCAAATATACAAAAAAATTAGCTGGGCATCGTGGCAGGTCCCTGTAATCCCAGCTACTAGAAAGGTTGAGGCAGGATAATCGCTTGAACTTAAGAGATGGAGGTTGCAGTGAGCTGAGATCGTGCTGCTGCACTCCAGCCTTGCGACAGAGTGAGACCCAGTCTCAAAAAAATAAAAATAAAAATAAAATAAAATGAAAGTAAGAAAATGCAAAATTATAAAAAATAAAGTAGGCCACTGAGTCCAGCCACATCATTTTTCTCAGTTTCTTGCAAACATAACCCTTCCTATCAACCTATCAAAATCATTTCTGTCCTTCAAGAACCAACACAAGCTTTACTACATATAAAAATGTGTTAATGATTATTCCATAAGCCCTGTGGCATACAATGTTTACATAATTACTTTTTATTTTTAATTTTAGGCTCTATTAACTTTTTTTTATTTTTGAGACAGTCTCACTCTGTTGCCCAGGCTGAAGTACAGTGGCACAACCTCATCTCACCATGGTATCAACCTCCCAGGCTCAAGCAATCCTCCCACCTCAGCCTCCCAAGTAGCTGGGACAACAGGAACACATCACCACACCTGGATAACTTTTTAACTTTTCATAGACTTGGGGTCTCACTATAATGCCCAGGCTGGTTTCAAACTCCTGGTCTTAAGTGACCCTCTTGCCTCAGCCTTCCAAAGTGCTTGGAAGAATTACAGGTATGAGCCACCACGCCCAGCCTCTACTGACTTTTTAAAATTATTATATATTTACTTTGAATGCTAAGGTTCCTGAGAATAAAGATCCTATTTTATACTTTCTACTTTCCCTGTCTGCCCCCAGTGTTATCTAGTACTTTGAACATATTACATTAAAATACTTTCTATTTATTTTTCTCTTATCATTTTTAATTTATTGTCTGTCTCAAAAGCATGATCCAGGATGATTGAACTTGCTTTAAAGAATGATAAATGCAAAAGAAAGGAAGAACTTTCTAGCAATCAGAGCTGTTAAAAGAAGAAATAAGTTGGCATAAAAATTATGTCATAATTTTTTCATTATTGAAAGTATTCATGGAGATGGTTAGCCACTTCTTTGAAATATAATAAGGAAACTTCCTAAACCAAGTAGATAGTTGGATTTATAAGTACCATTTTGATTTTAAGATTCTGTACACAAGAAAGCTAATGTGTGAAAATCCAAATGCATGATGCATTTGTTATTTCAGGATTCATCAGTCTGCAACAGAGAACCTGGTTAAATAAATAATTGAATAGTAACTTAAAAGCTTGATTAGGTTCCATTTAACCACAAATATAAAGTTAAATTTGACAAGATTGGTTTACAATTCTACCAAAAGTAAGTATAAATCCAATCAGCTGTGCAAACACTGTTTAAGTTATAAGGCAAGATGCTTGCTGGGTTATTCTTGGGTTTGTTTGTTGTTGCTGCTGCTGCTGTTAATACTGTTGTTAGCAGCAGATCTCTAGCTTCTGATGACTTAGACACAAATTGCTAAGTGTATTGTTTACTAGATGAGATAGGGAGAAAGCCTAGCTCCCAAACCCATTCCAGCTTCAAATGATCTCTCCCTCTCTTCATTGCGATGAATTAAAGAATATACAAGGTAGTGAGAATCAGTAAGCCATCACTACTCTAGATGGTCAATATTGATCAGCATTGATCTGCCCCTGACAGCATGTCAGATAGGGACACCCTCTCAAGTACTCAGTGTACAGCTTAACAGTTGAGCAGCTTCTGACATCTAATTGGCTGGAAATTTCAGAGTCAGAATGACCTAAAGCAATTAAGAAGTTTAGAATTGGTTAACTCAATAACTAAGTATGAAATTAGCTCTTATTCCATACTTAAAACAAATAAGAGCAAGTAGTATCAGTAACTATTATGTTTATCTATATTTTTGTAATAGAATCCCGATTTTATTCCAAGCATAACTGAGAAGGTTAACATTCCTAGTCGAACTGTCTCATAGTTAACAGTGCCTGTGGGGAGCCAATCCATTCTCATCCAATCCAGCACTGCTTTCCTAGTGGCAACACATCTGATGAAGAAAAAAAATTTCTGGCTCTACTGACGTTTTTTAATTGTAGGCTCTATTGACTTTTTATTTTTTTTAAAGACAGTCTCACTCTGTTGCCCAGGCTGGAGGGCAGTGGCACAACCTCCTCTGACCATGGTCTCAACCTCCGAGGCTCAAGCAATTCTCCCACCTCAGCCTCCCAAGTAGCTGTGACAACAGGCACACATCGCCACACCTGGATAACTTGTGCCACCATGACCGGCTAATTTTGTATTTTTAGTAGAGACAGGGTTTCTCTATGTTGGTCAGTTTGGTCTTGAACTCCCAACCTCAGGTGATCTGCCCACCTCGGCCTCCCAAAGTGCTGGATTAAGGTGTGATCCACTGCTCCCAGCCCCTCAGTGGCAACACATCTCGTGAAGAAACAAAATTTCTGGGTAGATGACCTAAACTAGCCCCTACTTAAGACTTACGCTTGCATTATTTAAACACCTTATCTGAAAGTCATGCAGCTCTAACCTAAAAGTTACTTTAAAGGGAGATGCAATTTCCTTTAAATGGCAGAAGCCAGCAATAGTGACTGCTTCACTAATGGGCACCTCTGTAAGACAGGGTGTTAATTCTGTGAGTCTGGGTAGAGGTCCAATATCTCAGCTGGTGATAGACTAGGGAAACAAACAAATAAACAAAATGTTTCACAATGTAAGAAGCCCCAGTTTGCTCTGAAAGCAGAAACAACCTAGGTTCCAACTATGAGCTTACTTCAAGCTAGCCTTATTCCTTGCTAACTCACTTAACCTCTGTGAACTTCAGTACCATGCTGAGTGAAATAAAAGTAAGCCACCCATTTGGGCAAGTGACTAAAGAGGAAAGTAAATGAAAGAACACATAGCATATGATGGGTCACCAGCAGAAGTTAATTGACTCCTGGCCACTGAATGACAGAGGAGTTGTATTGCCAGAGACTTATCAATGGGAGCAGAAGTGAAGTCCCAGGATAGATCAAGGGACTTGATTGAGGCTTGCTTGAGATTTGAAGGACTAGATCCAAATCAGTAACAGGGACTAAGTTGGGTCAGGAGAGAGTCTGCCTGAATAAGACTTTCATTAGGGACTCTAAGAATCATTATCAAACTAAGAGAAGAGCCAGGGACTACGGGAATGACTAAATCCAGAGAAAAGTCAGCAGCCCCAGAGATGATAGCCCAAAAAATGAAAGGAGCTAATGACTCCCAGAGGTCAAAAAGGACTTCCCATGCAGGGTTTAAAAGTCCATGTTACAATGATCCTAGAGACTCATGAGAATCCCAAAAATAAACAAACGTCAATAAAATGATCAAAGACAAAAGAGCAAAATTCAGGTATTAAAAAACAAAGAAGAATGTCCATGAGCTTCATGAAAAAGAGACATGATGCTACCAAGTTTTGGTGGCAACTCAGAGGGTTAAATAAAATTACATTAAGAAAATCTATTTCACAGTTTACAGTTCATATTTTAAGACCACATAAACTGAAGCAGAGTCAACCTATGCCAGTACATTCTGAAAAATAGACTTGTTTACTATGTGCAGTTGGAATATATGGTTTTAAAATGTTAAAGCTATCACCAAACATTTATTAAAGGCTTACTATGAACAAGGCATTGGACTCTCTAAATGAAATCCAGACATAGGTAACTTCTACTCTCTTTGACCACATGCCTACCAATTTAAGGACAAGGCCAGTCATTTTGAGGAAAACTCATTATATTTTGAGAAATTCAATATAAACAAATCATCTTAATTGCTCCTGATTTGTAAAGATAGAATGCCTTTGTTTTTAATATTTTTGGAGACAGTGCTGTATACCTGATTTTGTCAGATAAATATTGAATAGATCATCTAAAAAATTATGTTTAGATTCAAAAAAAGAACAATTAAACAGTAATTGGCATTTATAATCCAAATGAACTGCAATCTAGAAATTCTCATCTTTTCAAAAGAGGTAGGCTAAAGATCAGAATTTCATGATATGTGAGTTCTAATCATTATACAATTGCTTCCTATTTTCTTCCATGGAATTTGATTAGATAAGCAATGAACCAAAAAAAAAAAGGTGTCATTTTCCCAAAAGCTTACTAAAAGAACAGAACTATCATTTGTAATATAATTAGACACCAAAATTAAGACTTGTACACTGTCAAGTACCTCATTACTACTAGACTAGTAGCACTAGCTTATTTTACTCAAGTAACAGACACATGGCCCTAATTTAACTAGTTTATGAGACATCTTAACATTAGTGTTTTACAGCAATACATAATAAGCATGTTATATAAAATCAACACTGCAAAAAGTTCTTAGGCTATGCTTAGAACAATTGCAGCTACAACTGTGTAGGAAATACTCAATATTATATATATACATATATATGAATATATATTTTAAGGGTACTGTTTTCTGCCTATTTTTATGAGAATAATCTTCATTGTCTGTTACTCTCACTCTACTACATAGTTTTCAAACAGACTTTTAGTTTTTAAAAGAACTATGTTCTTCTATTTCAAATCCCTCCTTCACAGAATTAAACAGCAAAACAAATAGTAACAACACAAACAGGCCTAGTATGGTTAAATCTGTTCATCTTATCTATTTAGCAGTAGAAATAAAGACCACATTTGATACATACTTGGTAGAAGACACACTGACTAGACTAAAACCCAAGAGCTATTTTTCTTATACTTTCTTTGTCATTAAATGACACATCTGAAGAAATGGCCTTCCTATATGACCCTCTCCATCCTTAAAATTCTATGTTAAGTTTCACCATTGTAAATTCACCTAAGCAAAATCGGTAGAATAGCTGCTATGTCTAAAATTGGGGCAGTACAGGACACAAGATAAACTTCTGCCTCATAAGGCAGATAATCTTGCATAAGTTTTCAAACTTAAGCAATTTTAGGACACATTCAAGTTTTCAAAATACAAATGTAAAGAATGAGAAGAACAACAAATAATGATCCAACATAGAAATGACACGAGTCTTAAAAGGCATAATGAGGTCATATTATGTAGCTGCATTTAAGAAGGAAGTAACATATATGAGATGGGTATAAGCAATGATGGAAAGGGGGCAAATGATATGGAAAATGCAACCTTAGCTGAGCAAACAGTGAGCAATCCAAACAGTGTGGGAATTAATGCAGAAAAAAAACAGACACTGGCAATACTAAGGAAAGGCTTAAACGTCAGTAAAAAGAATTTGTACTAGAGTTGAAAAATAGTTACCAGGACACATGTAAACTATTTGTTTATTATCTGAGTATTTGTTTATCATCCATTCACATGTTTATTAGTCCATGTAACAGATACCTGTGTAGCCCAGGCGCTAGATTAGATACTAAGAATATAACAATGAGCTAAAAAAAAAAAAAGCTTTAAACATCGTTTTGGCCTTTTGGAAACACCCGGAGTGCAAGGACCTTAATAATACTAAACCACAAAATCTGCTGGTTACAATGAAAGAAAGCATAGGTTTCTGTGAAACTGTATTCCTAGGTAGGGTTACCAGATTTAGCAAATAAAATACAGAATGCACAGTGAAATTTGAATTTTAGATAGACAATAAAAAAATTTGGTATAAAGTATGTTCTACACAACATATAAAATATACTTCTGTCATAAAATTATTTGTTGCTCATCCAAAGTGCAGTTGAACTAGGTCAGGTACAGTGGCTCACACCTGTAATCTCAGCACTTTGGGAGGCTGATGCAGGCAGGTAACTTGAGGCCAGGAGTTCAAGACCAGCCTGGCCAACATGGCAAAACCCATCTCTACTGAAAATACAAAAATTAGTCAGTTGTGGTGGTGCATGCCTTTAATCCCAGCTACTCAGGAGGCTGAGGCATGATAATCACTGGAACCTGGGAAGCAGAGGTTGCAGTGAGCCAAGATTGCACCACTGCACTCCAGCCTAGGCAACAGGGAGACTCCATCTCCAATAAATAAATAAATAGTTCAGTTGAACTGAATACCCTGTATCTTTTTCTGGCAATCCTACATCTGAGGGGCCTTGACTTAGCCTGAGGGTTTAGAGAAAGTGTCCCTAAGTAGGTGAATTAATCTGAACTCTGAGTGGGGGTGGCGAGGGCAAAGGACACAGAGAGAACTGAATGGATTAACTCCAGATCTTAATCTAAAATTCTCTCTTTAATTGTCCATTACAGGATAGAGTGGAAGACAGAAACTTCAGCACCAGAAAAGGAGGACTTATAAAAAATATTCACTTCAAGACCTCAAATATGTCATCATTTACATTTATCTTGGAAACCTTCTTTAAACTTTTTTTTGCATATGAAATAAAAGAAGCAACTGAAAATATTCTTTTAGAAAGTGGTTGTTAGTGGGTATCACAAGCTCACAAATACAACTCGTGTATATAGTTTTTCTTCCAATGCTTTTAAGCACATATTATAATCCCTTATGATCTTTACGTTTTGTGGGAGGAATAAAATGCTTTTGAAAAAGACCCTTAGAAGTGCTGCTCTGCACAAAGCCTCATAGTCTGTCTTAGCTTTCTTCCTGGGTCCTTTGACTCTAAGCTATAGAGAGTCTTCTCACAGCTCTTAATACACTACTTTGTGTGTTTTGGACTGTTTTGCCTGAAACAGTAAACTCCTAATAGCAAAAGCACATTTTTTCCTACAGTGTACCCAGCAGCAAACTCATTGCCTGGCAGCTACATCTTAAATCATTAATAAATGTTTTAAATGAACAGTAAAGTTATAGGTTGTGTCTCATAGTAAAGTGTACAGATATCTATAAAGGCAAAATTGTTATATTCAGTCTATGTTCATCTCTGTAAAGTCTATTAGCGATTTCTTATTTCCATATGCATAAAATACTCAAATTAATAAACATATTATCAGGGTACAAGTCATTTGCAGGAACACACCTCCAGAATGATGGTTAATATTTGGAGATTAAAAACCAAATGACAAGCAGGGCACGGTGGCTCACATCTGTAATCCCAGGACTTTGGGAGGCTAAGGCAGGTGGATCACCTGAAGTCAGGAGTTTGAGCCCAGCCTGACCAATATTATGAAACCCTGTCTCTACTAAAAATACAAAAATTAGCTGGGCAATCGTGGCAAGCACCTGTAATCCCAGCTACTTGGGAGACTGAGACAGGAGAATCTCTTGAACACGGGAGGTGGACGTTGCAGGGAGCCAAGATCGTGCCATTGCACTCCAGCCTGGGTGACAGAGAGACACTGCTTCTCGAAACAACAACAACAGAAAAAAACCCACAAATGACAGCCAGTCACGGTGGCTCACATCTGTTATCTCGGCACTTTGGGAGGCTAAGGCAGGCAGATTACATGAGACCAGGAGTTCAAGACCAGCCTGGCCAACATGGCAAAATCCCATCTCTACTAAAAATACAAAAATTAGCTTGGCATGATGGCATGTGTCTGTAATCCCAGCTACTCGGGAGGCTGAGGCAGGAGAACCACTTTAACCTGGGAGGCGGAGGTTGCAGTGAGCCAAGATGGTGCCACTGCACTCTAGCCTGGGTGACAGTGCAGTGCAAGAGCAGAACAAGACTCTTATTTTGGAGGGCAGGGGGGAAACTATTAGACAGAGATACAGTTTTAATATATTTTTTAGAATCAAATTTCACTAAGCCCACCAACTAGAGTGCTAAAGGCTGTTGAAAGTCACATAAACCTTATAAATGCTAGAGATTGGCATCTGTCCCCTGAGGAGCAGTTTAATGCAATGAGAATTATAAATGATTCTTCCCAGGAAAATCTAACAAAAATATACTTGGGGAAAATGTATTGAGAGGTCAAAACTGATATCATATTGTCTAATCTTGTTCTGGAGACCCACCCCGCCTCACTGCCCCTGGACCTCCCAGACTTAGTAGAAGAACAAACTGAAGAACAGACTCAGCCAGAGAACCAGGGATTCTGGAAGCTGCCCATGAAGGGAAGAGGAGAGGACCCGGTCAGCAGCGTCCCCAAGCAGGAAGCCGGAGGGGGCACTGTTTCGGGGGGTTTTTTGTTGTGGTTTATTTTATTAAATTTTTTCCTTTTTTCTATTTATTCGATGGACGCAATCTTAAGCCACCCTGGCCTTGCTCCTGGCAGGTGAACGTGCACAGGTGTGTGCAGGTCAGCAAGCCGCTGCGCACAGATGTCAGGATTTCTGTTTGGGTCTAGTTTAGAACCTGTCCTTAAACCTAGGGGTTGCTGTCAGTATTTGCTTTCAGACTTTTTTTTTTTAACTCCCTTTAGAGTCTACAAAAATGTTTTTAAAAGGATCAGGTCTGCTTTTACTTTCATTTTTGTTTCTTTCCCATCCCACTCTTTAAAAACTGGTTCCATGAGGAAAGGCAGAAGCCATTCTCTGTCTCCTGCACACTGAGCCGGCTTCATGCTGGGTCGAGGGTGTCCCACGCCCACGTACATGCGTTTGTCTCTGTGAGGACTGGGTTCCATTGGTCCCCCATTGAGCTCCAGCCCTGGTTTTCCTATCCATGCAGTTAGGGACTTTAATTTAAAGTTTTTTTTTGTAGGGCCGCCGCCTTCAAACACAACTGCTACAACGTTCTAATAAAGGTCCATTTAACCGCCCCGCCCCGCCCCCCCAAAAAAAGACAAGCATTTTCTCATAGTTGGCATACACTACAACCTGCATTTCCCAGTTCAGTACTCACTTCTGAAATGTCAACAATGTATAGTATGTATGTTTCACAATCTTATCTTGTTAATTTCAAAGATTGTCTCATTTCCCAACTAATGAAAGTCAGGTACTTCGCAAGTTCATTAAAGTTTATTTGAAATAGCAACAGTCACTCTCTATACAAATTAAGCAACAGTAAAAGAGTATTTTAACTTCATTTTCCTTGCTTCTTCCTATACCAATAAATTTGACATTGGACTAAAAGTAATCTGAAATAGTGAACTATAAACTTAAGAGAATCTTCACAAAGAGTAATGGAAATCATAGTAGCATCTGATTGGACGCTATTTTGAGAGTGTTACATATCTTTAGTTACCTGGATTGTAAAACTATATATTTGTAAGTTTATAAATCTGCATAAAGGTAGCTCAAAAATATTTCAGCTATTTAGGTAATAGGGTGAAATAAAGTTTGTGAACTTCAAAAGATTTGCAGCATTATTTTCATGACCTATATTTTGGCTTAAACATCCAATTAAGACAAAAGAATAATTTTAAAGAAATAATCATTTCGAAGAAACATTTGTGGAGGGCCCTCTTTTTTAATTATTGCAATGCTAGCTTTCAGACTCACTCATATACCCTACCAAAAAAATGTTTTAACCATATAAACCTTTTAGTACAATAGAATTTCTGTAGAAAATACAACTCTTGCCTTAGGATGCCTTTTTAAAAGATAAAACCTAACTACCAACTTATTAAAAACATCATGAGCAATTTAAGTATCATACAGACTGGAATATTCCCTTCAGCACCATTAAAATATTTTCTTCCTGTAGGCAGGCCTACACAACAGGCCAAACTATAAAAAGATTGTTGCCCGGTGACCATGGAATCAGAAATGGGGACTTGCTTAGTTGTGTTGAATGTGTAACGGCACCTACCCAAACAGATCTGTCATTTCCACTATTACAAGCATAATGGTCGGTCTTTAGGCTTGGCCCACCTCTCTAGTGGATAAGACTGGATGGGCACTTAAATATTTGGAAGTTTATAGATTTTTCCCAAGTGAATAATCATCTTATGGAGAGACAAAATGTATAATTGGTAATCATACTGTTGGACTTGAACTAGTAGTAAGACAACAGTACTGAAGGTCAGGAATCCTGGCGCTATGGCTATATAGACCTCAGGCAAGTAAGGGCCTCACTTGGCCTCAGGTTTATAATGTGTACAATTTATAGGGACAGACAATGGGATATCCCAATTAACAGGGATAGATGATTGCTAAGGTGCTTCATGACCTTAGTGGTCATGAAGAAAAGAAAAAATTTTTAAAAATGTGCTAAATACTAAAAGTCTATAAACTGTACTCTTCAAAATGGTTAAAATAGTGAATCTTATGTCATTTTTACCTAAACAAAAATAAACAAATCAGCTAACCTCAAAAAAAAAAAAAAAATCAAAGAATTCTGTTCTGGAGAGTTTGAAATGTTGCAAACCACCTGGTGTCAGGAATCTATTGAAGTTTTCTGCAAATTGCCATTAATAGGTCTTAGAAGACCTACAAAATCAAAACCATGGATTTCCTGGGAATTATCTCACTTCAGTTGAGTTCACATGTCCTGCATTGTCTTTCCATCTGCACCTTCAGACATCCCAGCAGGGTGACTTGTGATTTGGGCAGAACATGAGCAAATGATTCTCTATGGGAAGCATGCCAAGACAAGTTCTGCCTCTGATCAGTGAGTGGCTTCTTCAATAGGCTGCCAGAGAGTGTCAAGAGTCAAATTCAGAAACAGTGACAAGCACAGCTTGCTCCTTAGCAAAAGAAGTGCATATTTTGTTCACACTATGCAAGCACCTGCACATTTTTTCAGTCTAGTTGATAACTGTGAACTACAGGTGATATGGCTGATGTTGAACTCTTTCTGTGTAAATCTGAAACATTTTAAAGCAATGCAAAATAATTTATTCTTTTCTCTCCTCTCCATTCTTGGAAATGCTGACTTCTCTGACAAGCAAAACCCCTCAGTGACTCCAGGTAAAATAACAGCACACCTCAAGTTGTTGGCTGTGATTGGTGTGAATCGAGAATGGCAGGCGAGTAATAGTCCTTTTGAAATAAGGTGGTAGAAAAAAAAAGAGCCACCCTTTAAGTTCCAACAAAAGTCCAGAGGATTAAACAGCAAAGCATTGGCATACTTGGAAAATAATATTTTGTTGTCATATATGAAGGGGAACTGCTTTAGGAGAAAAGAATAGGAATGACTGCCAGTCTGCCAATGTGCTGGCCCCTTTCATGATGGAGCAAATGCTTCCTTTTTGTTTGTTTGTTTGTTTGTTTTGAGACAGGATCTTATTCTGTCACCTGGCTAGAGTGCATGACCTGATGTTGGCTCACTGCAACCTCCACCCCTCAGGTTCCAAGCAATTCTTCTGCCTCAGCCTCCCGAGTAGCTGGGACTACAGGCACCCACCACTATGCCCAGCTAATTTGTCTTTTCGTATTTTTAGTAGTGACAGGGTTTCTCCATGTTGGCCAGACTGATCTCGAACTCCTGACCTAAAGCAATCTGCCCGCCTTGGCCTCCCAAAGTGCTAAGGCTACAGGCATGAACTACTGGGCCCAGCAGCAAATGCTTTCAAATAGGAGGGTCTATAGGGAGGGCTTGAGTGCAAAGAGAACTCTAAGATAGAGGGGAGAATGACCCAAAGGTAAAGGAAACCTCAGGTTGGTATGCAGGTATCAGGGATTTTTTTTTTTAATATGAACTAGTTTGACTACCAAATTGCTTATAATATCTACAGGTTGCTTATTTGGTTTTCTTTGTACAAAGTAGCAAATAATGGCACACAGTGTATATGAGTCTAAATAGTCTAAATATGAAGAAGATGCTTTTAAAGATTGTTATTCAGTCCATGCATGGTAGCTCATGCCTGTAATCCCAGCACTTTGGGAAGCTAAGGCAGGAGGATCACATGAAGCCAGTAGTTCCAGATAAGCCTGGGCAACATAGCAAGACCTAGTTTCTATAAACAGCACACAAAAAAAGTAGCCAGACAAGATGGCATGTGCCTGTAGTCCAGCAACTTGGGAAGCTAAGGCAGTAGGATCACTTGAGCCCAGGAGCTCAAGGCTACAGTGAACTATGATCGTGCCATTGTACTCCAGCCTGGGTGCCACAGTGAGACCCCTGTGTATTTTTGGTATTTTTAGTAGAGACAGGGTTTTACCATGTTGAACAGGCTGGTCTCAAACTCCTGACCTCAAATGATTCACCTACCTCAGCCTCCCCCATAGTGCTGGGATTACAGGCGTGAGTCACCACGCCCAGCCTAGACTTCCTCTAGCTAGGAAAATATGACAACATCATTAACTTTCACTTGCATTCCTTCCTCCTCGTGCATTTATTCAAAATATCTTACTACCATTAAAAATACTACATGTAAGCTTAGAGTGTGATAACATTTACATAAGACACACAACTGAATCACATATACATATGGATATGTACATAGATTTTCTGTTAATAGAAAGAGCTCCAGAGATAATTTAATGTTTTCAAAAATGCATATAATATGCTATAAAGTACTAAAGTCATTTCAGTTTCTTTGTACTTATAATGTACTAATTGGAATACTGACTTTTAAAAACATCATAGACAGAAGGAATACAAGAAACCTTTGTGCCTTCCTGTCAATTGTGCTGTGAACCTAAAACTGCTCTTAAACAAAATGAAGTCTTTAAAAAGAAGAAGAAGAAAGAAAAACATATGGCACCTAATGAGCTAGTTTGATGAGTTTATACAGGTATAATCACTGTAAAAAAATCTTTTTCCCAGTGATTGGCCAGAATATATTAACAATTATTTGACTCTCAAAAACCATATATTTCAAATAAGGTGATAAAGATGGCGAGGCAAAAAATATGTAATTTTTTACTTGTATTTTCAATCTTTAGAATGTTTTGAAAATATTTGAGAAAAGGTATTTAATTTTCATTAGCATACAATTGTCTTGTGAAGACCTATGTTAATCAGTTCTATATTAAGATGGACTAATAAAAGTCTACTTTACTATAAACTGTTTCCTCAACAACCGGGCAGTTTAAAAACTAAAATTTCAAAATATCTTAGCTGGACTGAGGTTTGAACTCATTTCCAATTATTTCCCACTTAGACAATAGCTGTTTTGCAAATTAATCTTTCATGAAGCTCTCTAAGGGTCGATGTGCTTGTATTAGCTGCCAAACGTTCAACTCGAAGACAACTGGAAGATCCATGATTAATGAGACTTGGTATTTTTCCTAACATTTACTGTACCTATCAATAATGGTTAATGCAACAGCTTCCAGTAAGCAGCAGCCTTAAAAGTTCAAAAACAGCCATAAAAAACAAAAGTTCAGCCAGTATGATGGCTCACACTGTAATCCCAGCACTTTGGGAGGCTGAGGCAGGCAGATCACAAGGTCAAGAGATCGAGACCATCCTGGCCAACATGGTGAAACCCTGTCTCTACTAATAATACAAAAATGAGCTGAGCGTGGTGGCACATGCCTGCAGTCCCAGCTACTTGGGAGGCTGAGATAGAATTGCTTGAACCTGGGAGGCGGAGGATGCAGTGAGCAGAGATCGTACCACTGTACTCCAACCTGGCGACAGAGGGAGACTCCAGCTCAAAAACAACAACAAAAAGTACGTCTGTTCTTCCTCCACACATAAGCAATGTTTTTCTCATACAAACAAGAAAATTATGCATGAAATACTAATATAAAAAACTATCACTATTCTTATGTAAGGGTAGGGCAAGGCTATAATAGAGAGAAAGTTTGGGTAAAATAGGGTAGGAGACTGAGAGAAAGGTGTGTTGGGCCCTAGTCTTCATTCCAACACCAGCTTTGGTTCCTCTGTGCAGTCTCTAACTTGAAATAAGGTTTCCTCAGCTAAAAAGCCGGACTGGTACACAGGCCTATCACGATAGCACAGGGCTAAGATCTGGACTCTGGTAGCAGCCACCATGGATTCAAGCTCCATCTGCTTAGGTACCTCATGACCCTGGGCACACTACTCAACATTCAGTGCTCTGTTCTCCTTATCATGAAAATGAGGATAACAGCAGTACTGTACTCACTTCACAGTCATTGGGAGGATTAAATGAAAATTTATGGCCTGTCCATAGTAAAAGGTTAATAAATGTTAGTTTGTTAATATTTTAAGCATATGAATTGTATTACTATAACTATAATTTTATTCTGAAAAAGAATGTTGGTGGTTTACAGTGGAAGAAATTTAAAAGGAAAGAATTTGAGAAGAAAGGACAATAAAAGTATTAAGAACAAGCTACAATTATAAAAGCACTGTATTAATTAATTAAAATAACTTGTTGAGGTCACTTTTAAGCAGATCAAAAGAATAAGGGGACTTTTTAAAAAAAATTCTATTTGTATTCTGCCTAAGATTTAAAAGAATCAGAAATCCCAAGTCATTCTGTTACATTTGCTAAATATTAAAAACATAATTTTGGGTAATTCAAGATTCGAATGTGTAATACCAAATAGGCAACTAAAAAATACATATATGATAAATTAAACAAGTGGAGAAAATAAAGGTAGAGAAAGAGGAAGAGGGAAAAACATTTTTGGGGGTTGAGGCAGTATCAAAACACCAGAGATTCCCACCTTGGGCTACTTGGGAAGATGTTACTGAGGCAACAGACTTCTGCCAGTTGCCTTGTGGCTCGCTGCCTTTTGGGGATTATCACATGTGGTTATTTCCATGCTGCCACTTTCATCTCCTAGAGCAGAGCCCCAGCCTTTGACTAACACTGACACTCAAAGCTTGGTTTTCTTTCCTGAAGAAACTGAAAGGGCAGCACTGCACACATGAGCACCCACGCCTGGGGAGCACATCTGGGTTCCTGCCTATCTATCCCCAGGGCACTCTGTGCACATCTGTCTTGGGGGGGCCAACGACTGACTTTTGTTGGCTGAGCCCTGTTACCATGTCTGCCCTTAAATTCATTCCAAACAGGCCCCGTATTGAAAGCTAATTTGCTTCATAGTTAGAACTTACCACAAATGTCTGTGTGTGTCGTGGTTTTCCTGGAGAAAGAGCTATCGTTCTCTGTGTATCCTTCCTTCTTTTTCTCTTTTTTTTTTTTAATTTTTATTTTACTTTAAGTTCTGGGATATATGTGCTGAGTGTGCAGCATTGTTACATATGTATACGTGTGCCGTGGTGGTTTGCTGCACCTATCAACCCGTCATCTAGGTTTTAAACCCCGCATGCATTAGGTATTTGTCCTAATGCTATCCCTCCCCTTGTCCCCACCTCATGAAAGACAGCCAGCCAACTTTTCCTGGTCTAGAGCAATCCCAGATCTCTCATTCTTCACTTTTTTCTTGGGTGATTTTATCCATACTCATGCCTTCATCTACCACATAAAGAGTTGATTTCTCCCAAATTTCTCCTAAATTTCTCCTGACCTTCAGGCCAAAATACATAAACTAATACTACACTTGTACACCTGGAATTAGTTTCCCCACTCCCCTTCATTCTTACCTTAAATTCAGCATGACCTAGGTAAAACTCAGCACCCACCACACCTCCATATTACCTTTTCTTTTAGACTCCTCAGCAAATGACATCAGACAACCAGTTCTGGCAGCTAGAGCGTGCCCAAGAGTCGTACCACTCTCATACCACCTGCATCCAATTAGGCACTAAACTTATTGATGCTATTTAATAATCTCTTTCATCTGCTCTCTCTTTGTTAGTCTCTCAGCAAGTGTCTTAGCTCACATTCTTATCTCATGACTATTAAGCAGCAAACCAAATAGTTGGTTTTGGAGTATCAAGATTCTCCTTATTTTATCTTCAATATTATTACTACAATAAATCTTCCAAAAATATAATGTGTTCATAGAGCAGATCCTCAAAAATTAAGTAATTTGCCCAAGGCCATACGATCACTAAGACATTCAAGCTCAATGTAAATCTTACCCTCTTGCACTAACCCATGATTGCTGAATAAAATACAACTTCGGAGTCCCAGTTAACAATCTCAGCAGCAGCCTCTTTCCCAGACGGTTAGCAAGGGAGACCACATTAGAAGTAAGAATGTCTCTCTTTCCTAAGGAAGACAGTTATCTCACGAGATCACAATAATGCCACAGACAAATGCTTTGAATGGATGTATAAGACAGAAATGAAAATTACCTATATGTTTCCTAAAGCCAGTCTACTTATAATTTTAGGGAGACATATTTATTAAACACATAACACTAATCTTCGACAACCAGTTACAGCTCCCTCAGAGTTTCTTCCTGCCTCCAGTTGTTGATCTGCCACTGGGAAATACAATTTTGTTCCAAATACCAGTTTAAAACAAGTTTCATAAAGATTGGCTACAAAGTTAGCACTGAAAACTCTTGGGTTAGAGGTAAATGTGAAGAACCTTATTTTTTGATGTAGTATCCCTAGGATAAAAAAAGGCATTATTCTTCTATGAAGAGTAGCCTTCCAAAACTTCTAGCCATATTTCCCTCCTAATGTCAAACCTAACAGCATATTTACTGTTTGTCATTCAGTTTAGCACTAAATTATACATAACCTTGCATCGCTATCTAACTTTGCCTTGTGGACATCTTAAAACTTTTCAGGTTATTATAATCTCTTTGAATTTTTATAACCCCAACATTGACCATCTTCATGGGTATTGCTCCTAACAGCCTCCCAGAAAAATAATTTTTTAGTTAATTTAACTAGAAATTGACTTGATTTAACTGGCTAAAAGAAGAGAGGAGATTTTAGCAAAGAGAAGGAATGCAGGAAAAGGACTCCCAAAATTAAATATCACTTATGACAAAAGCCTGTCAATAACATTACTCTGCATAATCAATGTCAACTCTAGGACTCCTACACTTGATAATGCAGAACTGCCAACAGTAGTGTATTGGATCTGAGTGCATGATACATATTTTCAAATTACAGCAATTAAAATATGAATTAAAATGTATAAAACATCACACCCAGAATGACTCAGTAATTTATTCCAGTAATTATTTCAATAATGTCTTTTTTTCCACCGGAGGTTTCATTCAGATCCACCTCCCATCGTTTCCCAACATTAAATTTAAAAAATAGAACAAAATCACCTAGATTAAGAAACTTTAAAAGCACATATAAAAGCATTGTATGAAGGTGTCTCCACATTCGGCTCCTTCTCTGCATCTGTCCATCATTTATAACATGCAAGTAAGGAAGGGAAAGAATCCTTAAAAATTCTCAAATCTCCTAATGTTTTTCTCTTTCGGTTTTAGGGCAAATCAGTGGCCAATACAGGTTGGCAAATACAAAGATAAAGTATCCTATTTTTTGAGCCTCGGAGCAAAATTCCACCTACCTCAGCTAAAGTGATGGAGAGAGCAGTGTAGAACTTACTATCTTGATTCCAAAAAATATCAGGCAGGAAGATGCTACTCTACTGAATCAGTTCTCAAAGTGTGGTCCAGGGAACACTTAGGGTCCTTGAGACATTTTAAAGGGGTCCGTGGAGTAAAAATTATTTTCATAATAACCATAAAGCATTATTTGCCATTTATATTCATCTTTTCTCACAAGTGTACATTACAGTTTTACTGAAGGTACATGGGATCACAACAGAAAGAATGAAAAGTAGATATGAGTATCCAGCTGTCCTCTTATCAACTCAGATATTAGAGTGATTTGCAAACCATGAAATAATGTCATTCATCATATTTGTTTGGAAAAAATATTTTCAATAAAAAATATTAAATTAACATGTAACATTTTTGCTATTTAAAAATTTTCATGGCCGGGTGCAGTGGCTCACACCTATAATCCCAGCACTTTGGGAGGCCGAGGTGGGTGGATCACGAGGTCAAGAGATCAAGACCATCCTGGTCAACAAGGTGAAACCCCATCTCTAC
Organism: Plecturocebus donacophilus; assembly: GCA_004027715.1. Lineage (NCBI taxonomy): Eukaryota > Metazoa > Chordata > Mammalia > Primates > Pitheciidae > Plecturocebus > Plecturocebus donacophilus. The sequence continues at coordinate 20,684 of PVKP010007082.1, forward strand.
TAAAAATACAAAAAATTAGCTGGGCACGGTGGTGCGCACCTGTAGTCCCAGCTACTCGGGAGGCTAAGGCAGGAGAATTGCTTGAACCCAGGAGGCAGAGGTTGCAGTGACCCAAGATCGTGTCATTGCACTCCAGCCTGGGTAACAAGAGCGAAACTCCGTCTCAAAAAAAAAAAATTTCATAATTACTGTAGAAATTTGTTTTAACTTCTCACATAATTGCAATAGCTATAACTCACATTAAAAACTATCTGGGGGCTAGTCACTGTGGCTCCAACCTTTCATCCCAGCACTTTGGGAGGCCAAGGCAGAAGGATTGCTTGAACTTAGGAGGAGTTTGAGATAAGCCTGGGAAACATGGCAAAACCCTGTCTCTACAAAAAAATACTAAAACTGGTTGAGTGTAGTGGTGTCTCAGTAGTCCCAGCTATCCAGGAAGCTGAGGTGGGAGGATCACTTGAGCCCATGAGGTCCAGGCTGCAATGAGTCAAGATCGCACCACTGCACTACAGCTTGGGCGATTGAGTGAAACCCTATCATGAAAGAAAAAAAAAAAAAACTGTATGGATATACAATAATTTTTAAGACTGTAAAGGGCTCTGGAGACCAAAAATATTGAGAATCACTGTACTACTGTTTTGTTTGTTTTGAGACAGGGTTTTGCTGTCACCCAGGCTGGAGTGCAATTTAACTATAAGGTGATCCTCCCACTTCGGCATCCCAAGTACCTGGGACTACAGGCATGGGCCACCATGCTTGGCGAATTTTTTGTATTTTTAGTAGAGATAGGGTTTCACAGAGTTTCCAGGCTGGTCTCAAACTCCTGAACTCAAGTGATTTACCCGCCTTGGCCTCCCAAAGTGCTGTGATTACAGGCATGAGCCACCAAACCTTGCCTAGTGGTTTTTGGAGTGGAAATCAAGCAATGATAAACGATTACCTTCTGTGGCCATCCTTTGGGGTTATTTTCCTCTTTACCTTCTCTTTGCTAAAATCTCCCCTCCTTTCTTGTTTTAGCCAGTTAAATCAATTCAATTTCCAGTTAAATTAATTCAAAAATTATTTTTCTGGGAGGCTGGTTAGGAGCAATACGCATGAAGATGGGCACTGTTGGGGATATAAAAATTCAAAGAGGTTTTAACAACCTGAGAAGTTTTAGTATTTCCACAAGGCAAAGTTAGGTAGTGATGCAAGGTAATATATAATTTAATACCAAAATGAATGACAAACAGTAAATGCTGTTAGATTTGACATTAGAAGGCAAATATGGCTATGGTTTTGGGAGGCAAATTTTCATAGAAGAATAATGTCTGTATCCATTCTCTGCCTATTTACCAAATGAATACGTGATATCTCAAAAAACACACATAGGGAAATTAGGGGAAAAAGGACAATAAATTTAGGATGCATGACAAATATGATGAGGCTAAAATAGAGAAACATATACTAAGATCCAGGACTGACTATATAATTTGCAGAGCACAGAGCAGAATGAAAATGCAAGGTTCCTTGTTAAAAATTAAGTATTTCAGGAGCAATATTAAACTAGGAGCATTAAACCAGGACCATGGCCCTTCTAAACGTAAAGCCCTATGTGACTTCACAGAATGCATGTCTAGGAAGCCAGCTTTGCTAAAGTCTTCAATGTTGCTTATTTTTGGTCCTAAATACAACTTGAAGTTAACTTAGAAGATAAAGCAAAGAGAGGAAATATGATCAGTTTTACAATTTTCAGCATTCATTATTCAGGGAGTGCCATGAAAAAATGATTAGAATCACATCAGAATGGAGTTTTAACTTTAAAGGGGGATTGAAGTTTATTTCATCTAAACCATTTCATTTTTCAGTTCAAGAAATGGAGTCCCAGAGATGGTATGATTTGCCAAGGGACACAGATTGAGGTGAAGATCAAGGTGAAATTAGAGCCCAGTCTGTTCATTCTCACCAGAATACAGACTAATAGGAGGTCTTTCCTCCTCTCATAACCTCTCTACCTCCCATTCCCTTCCATCCATGTGCAACAGTAAACAAAACAAATTAGCAGCACGTTTCTTGAATGGTTAGAATTTGTCATATATTGTGCCACACATTTCATTCTTGCAACCGCTTCATGCAGGAAGAATTATTACTATGCCTATCTTAGAGAAAAAGAAACTTCCAATTATATTATGACTTGTACAATGCCATGCAAAAAGAATTCGAACCCAGGTGATGTGACTTGCTTTTCTATTTCTCATGTGTCTTTCTACTCTCCTAGACATGAGTCCTACAAATGTTCCTTCTGAAGGACTAAACTGAGCTCAGAAATTTAGAAAACAAAGAAACTTTAGGTAATATCTGGTCCATCCCCTTCACTTTACAGATAACACATTGAGGACTATAAGAGGACATATAACTTGTCAAGGTCACCAGAAAGAAACTGGCAACATTTGACCAATAATCTTCTTTTTATTTCCCCCAAATTTGCTGTATGTCAAAATAATTCTGGGAGCTTTTTAAAAATATAAAGTCCGGCAGGGTGTGGTGGCTCATGCTTGTAATGCCAGCACTTTGGGAGGCCAAGGTGGACAGATTACCTGAGGTCAGGAGTTTGAGGCCAACCAGGACAACATGGCAAAACCCTGTTTCTACTAAAAATACAAAATTAGCCAGGCATGGTGGCACATGCCTATAATCTCTGCTACTCCAGAGGCTGAGGAAGGAGAATCGCTTGAACCCAGGAGGCAGAGGTTTCAGTGAGTCAAGATCATGCCATTGCACGCCAGCCTAAGCAGCAAGAGCAAAACTCCATCTCAGAAAATAATAATAATAATAATATGGAGTCTTAGGCTCCCTACCAGACCAGAAGTCCAGATTTCTTGAGATCAGGGAAAAAGCCAGAAGCTTTTCTAATAGCTCTGTAGATGATCTGTACAAACCAGGCAAGCATCAGTCAATGAACTGATGTGAAAGTCCCTGTCTGACAACATCCGGTCATTCCTTCAACACCAGTGAAACTTACCCCTTTATGTAATGGAAAATGCAACAAAGTGACTCCCTGCCATTTAACGTCTCTGAATTACATTGAAGGCAATAAACCAGGCAACAAGAAAATCAATACTTTAACTCTCTCCAATCTGTTTTGAGTAAATAATAGGCATTTTCAAGAAGGATGGGTTGAAAGAACAAGAAGCAGAGACACACTCTTTAGAATCATACTGTGAAAGATAAGAAAGGGTTTGAGTCACAGCAGTGTCTAGTGTGCACGTGAAGTAGCAGATATATGGAAAAACAATTGGCAGGGGAAGAATGTGAGAGTAGGGGAAGATTAAAAGACCATAACTGATTTCTCAGTGGAGCCAGAAGGCACCCAGGCTTCTTTATTCAAGTAGTAGTCCCTTTAGGTATATAGTGTCAAATTTGTGGTGGTTTTTAGGCTGAAAGTGTACTTGATAATAAGCTTCAAATATACTTATTTATAAATAATCTTTAAAAGTTGTTAATAATCTAGTTAATAATATGTAAGCTGACGTACTGAAGGATGGTAAACTGATAGCTGCAAATTACTTTGAAATGTATCAAAAGTAAGATGGATTTATGGGCCAGGTGCTATGGCCTACATCTGTAATCCCAGTACTTTGGAAGGCCAAGGTGAGAGGACTGCTTGAGGCCAGAAGTTCAAGACCAGCCTGGGCAATATAATGAGACTCCTTCTCTACAAAAACAATTAAAATTAGCCAAGTGTGGCAGTGGCTCACCTGCAGTCCTAGACATTCAGAAGGTTTAGGCAGGAGGACCACTTGAATCCAGGAGTTCAAGATTACAGTGAGCTATGAAGGCGACATTGCACTTCAGCCTGAGCAAGAGAGGGGAGACCCTGTCTCTTAAAAAAAAAAAAGTAAGATGGATTTATGGATGAATAGAGTGATGGATAAATACGTGATAAAATAAGTATAGTAAAATGTCAGTGGTAAAATCTAAATTATGTGTATATGAGTATTCATTCTAAACTTCTCTCAACTTTGCTATATGTTTGAAATGTTTCATAATAAAATACTGAGGGGTAAATGTGTTTAATAAAAGTAGCCAGCTGGGCACAGTGGCTCCTGCCTGTAATCCCAGCACTTTGGGAGGCTGAAGTGGGAGGATTGCTTGAGCCCAGGAGTTCGAGACCAGTCTGAGCAACATATTGAGACGGCATCTCTATTATTTAAAAGTAATAATAAAATAATAATTTTTTAAAAGTAACCAATACCAGATGAAACTATGTCCACAGCTTGAGAACTTAACTAATAAAAAACAAAATCAAGAAATAACTGCCAGTCATAGGGACTCACGTTGGTAATCCCAGCACTTCAGGAAGCCAAGGCAGGCAGGCTAAAGTGCCCTGGTGGATTGCTCGAGCCCAGGAGCTGGAGATCAGCCTGGCCAACATGGCAAAACCCCTTATCTGCAAAAAACACAAAAATTAGTTTGGCATAGTGGCACACACCTGTGGTCCCAGCTACTCAGGAGGCTGAGGTGGGAGCATTGTGGGAGCCCAGAAGGTTGAAGCTACAGTGAGTTGTGCACTCCGGCCTGGGCGACAGAGTGAGATATTATCTCAAAAAAAAAAAAAAAGACAACTTAAAGTTGGAGGAAAAAAAAATATGTACATATATACATATAGATAGATACACAGTCAGCCTTCCCCCACTCCCCGACCCCATATCCATGGGTTACACAACCAGGGATGAAAAACATTTGAAAAAAAAAATTGCCTCTGTACCAAACATATATAGACTTTTTTCCCTTGTCATTCTTTCCTAAATAATACAGTGTAACAACTATTTACATAATTTTGTATTAGGTATTAGTACTACTCTAGAGATAATTTAAAGTATACAGAATGATTGGCATAAGTTATAGGCAAATTCATGCCTTTTTATATCAGGGACTTGAGTGAATTTGGTATCCAAGGACAGTCTTGGAACAATGCCGCACAAATACTGAGGAAGACCTACATATTTCCTATGTTCCTTTAAGGCATGATGCCTCAATCGTTGGTATCCAAATGTCCTCATTCCCTTCTGGGAACCATGAAAAACAGGATACTATGGAGTTTCGCACATTAAGATGAGGAAAATCAATTTCTTCCCCCAAAAGGCAGAACTAATTGGAATAGAAAATTACCATTTACTCCTTGTTAATAAATCCTTAATGCATTATCCATAAAAAAAAAACCATACATCAAGCTCAAATGACAATTTCTGATTTCAGTTCTAAACCAAGGACTTAGAAAGTGAACTCTGAACAAGGAATTTTCACTTCTCCACATTAACCCTAGAAAGAATTCCTCAAAAAAGAAACACATGTAGCAAACAACACATAAAGATAGCTAATCAGTCTGGAAGTGAGCAATCTATTTCTGTGTGGTTTCCATCTCCATCCCTTAACAGATGCCTTCTAGGGCACAAGCATGGTAGGTGTGTGCTCTACTGTTTTTTTGTTTTTCCCTGTTCTGTCTTTATAATTCCTATCTAATTCCTTATCTCAGTCTGCTTTCTCAGAGCCCAGGGTTTTTATTGAGTATCTCCAGAAACCCTCCCACAAATGAGAATGACCAGTACTCTCCTGCAGAATCCTTCACTTGACCCCTGAGCATATAATGCACTATACGTAGTACCTTATTCTTTTAAATAAGCCTATATGTTTCTGTGGCTGCTGCTTACTAACAAGACAAATAAAACAACAGCCCATTTTCAGATAAGACTGAATTCTTTCCTTTTAAATTAGTATTGAACTCTTGGGTAGAGTAGGAAACCCATGACAGCTGCGGCAGATTTATTCTGTTTTGGAAGAAGCCAGTGTTTCCATACCTCTTGGATTATTTCAATTCATGTTTATCTTGACCTACCATCCCTTAGTGAAAAATTGGAGGCTGTTCTTTAGAAACATTTATTTTATTTTCACAATCCCTCAACTAAGAAGGAACCAAATTTTTTAGTATCCGTTTACTCTGTATAGGACATTCCTTCTCAAGGCCTACATTTGGAAGGGTACTACACTGATCTGATTATCACTTCTAATTCAGTTCCTTATTCAACAAATATTTACTGTGTGCTTTTGGGTCAGTTGTGTAATCACTGAAATAAAAATAAAATTAAATAACAATATCTCTCATCTTTAATTCATAGTTTAAATGAGGAAGATCTGTAGCTAAATAATTTCAGTGTACAATGAGGTAAGTTTTGCCTTAGTAGTATGCTTTTACTCCTAAATGTATTTTAAATAGTTTCTCAAATAGGTGCAAGCCATTACCACCCAGAATATGTTAACATTTTTAAAATGCATACCTTGATCATCCCCAATATTTATAAGAGCAAGACATGAAATTGAATGAACCTTGACAATTTATCAGTCATATAATGTTATTTACTGAAGGAAAATATTGGTAATTTTTAGGTTTGGTTTAAGATGCCAGGAGCAAGAAAAAAATAAAATTTAAAAAGTTAAAACACTTAAAAACAAAAAAGGTGATCACAGGAACTCGTTATAGAAATGACTTATTAGAATACCAAGAATTAAATACAGAATAACAGCACTATTTAATGGCTGGAGTATGTGGGGTTTTTTTCCTAATAATAACCTAAAATTTTATATTTTTTAACTTCAGGTATGCAGTCATAATTAACACCAGAAGTTCAAACTTGAGAACACAAAGAAGAAAAATAATATATAACTATTGAGGGTCCCAATATAGTCAAAATAAATTCCAACAACTGCAGGATCAAAATTGCTAGCATCATGACAGTTGGCAACTCACCCATTACATCAGCAATCATATCTACTTATGGCTGAGCTTAGTACTGATTTGCTTACGGTGCTCTATTCCTATAAGACCAAAACCTCGCTTAAGCCTGTTATTGGAATTCTTTTTATCAAATCATCCTCAACAAAAAGTACTTTCTGATGTTTTGACTCTAACTATTAAAGGTACTTGAGGGAGATAAAGAGATCGCTTACTTACTTTTCAACTCCATCTTATATAGAGAAAAAAAGCAAAGTATAAGATAATAATACATTTCAGATCATAGGTTCAGATTTATTATTGATGCTACTATTAGTTGGTCCAAGACGTTCCTATTAGTTGATCCAACTAATAGTATTAATAACATCAAGAAGAATCCTGTGGAAAACTGTATCAGCTGCCCCCATACAACCTCCTAAAAATCTTACACCCATCTAGCACTTTTCTTCAGCATTCCAGAATTTGTCTTGAGTTTTCAGTATATAATGACTCAGGTGTTATGCTTCTCTAAGTCACTTCTGCTATGGACTGAATGTGTGTTTCCCCCTAAAGTTCACATATTGAATTCCTAAATCCCAATGTGATGGTATATGGAGATGGGGCCTTTAAGAAGTAATTAGGTCATGAAGGTAGTAGTGTCTCATGATGGAATTAATGCTTTTATAAGAAGAGATAAGACAAAGAGCTTCTCTCTCTCTCTCTCTCTCTCTCTCTCTCCTCTCTCTCTCTCTCTCTCTCTCTCTCTCTCTCTCTCTCTCTCCTATCATGTGAAGACACAGCCAAACAGTGGCTGTCTGCAAAACAGAAAGGGATCCTCACCAGAACTGGACCATAGTGGCACCCTAATCTCAGAATGTAAGCCTCCAGAACGAGGAGAAATAAATGTATGTTGTTTAAGTCATTCAGTTATATTAATATATTTCAGCAGCCCAAAACAAATAAGACATCTCCCATCTAGTAAGATAGCCCAGCTTATAATTTCTATTAAGGTGAGATCTTACAAGTTGCAAAATCTATTATTTCCCTGGCTTGGTAAACTGGTTGTGTTTATTCTTTTGGCCTTCAATTTAGCTGTCAACCCAGCAAAATCTAACTTTCAGCACCATACATCAGAATCTGATTTCACTAAGATCTTTAATAATTTCTAGTATCCAATCCAAAATAATTTTTTCTTCACTACTATTATTAGACATATCTGCTGAACTTGATCATAACTTCCATATAAAAAAAAATTCACTTTCTTGAATCTCACCCTTCTGGCTCTCTGTATACCTCTCTGACCATCTTTCCGTTGTTGTTATGTATTTCCAGCCCTTTATTAATCATTAGATGTAAGTGCATCTGAGGATTCCATGCTTAATATATGCTTATTTACTGTCCTTTTATCTTCTGATGGAACTTGTTATGAGCTTAATTGCATTCCCCGCCATACCACTGTGACTATATCTGGAGATAGGGCCTGTGAAGAGGTCATTAAATTAAAATGAAACCGTAGAAGTAGACCCTAATCCAACTTGATTGACATCTTTATAAGGAAAGGAAATTTGGGCTGGGTGTGGTTTTTTATGCCTATAGACCCAGCACTCTGGGAGGCTGAGGCGGGCGGATTACTTGAGGTCAGAAGTTTGAGACCAGCCTGGCCAACATGGTGAAGCCCCGTCCC
>PVKP010007082.1:29215-79223 GCA_004027715.1 Plecturocebus donacophilus
GGGGAAGGGGGGGAAGGGAAATTTGGACACAAAGAGAGACCCCGAGGGGCCTTGCACACAGAGGGAAGATAAATGTGTGGGCACAGCAAGAAAAGCAGTTATCTGCAAGCCAAGGAGAGAGGACTCAGAAGAAACCAATCCTACTTTAAACACCTTGACATTAAACTTCTAGCCTCCAGAACTTTGAGAAAATAAATTTCTGTTTTTTAAACCAAGTAGTCTGTGATATTTTGTTAAACAGCAGTCCTTTTAACAAAGGTTTCAAATCTCTCCAAATCTAAATGTCTCCTTTGAGATACAAACTTATATATTCAATTTTCTGTTGCACATAGGCATATAGGTTACATAAACAAAAAAACATTTTAACTTGCCCTAGTCTTACTCAGATCTATCCTTGTATCTAAATATTTTCTCCTTTTGATGTTCTGTCTCTAGAAAACTAAATACTGGAAGTCCTGAACATTTTAACGGCTAAATTTTCTCAAGTCTGAACTTCCCTCTTCAGGCCTATTAATACTGTTCTAGTTTGTGAAAACATTTCTAAAAATGGCCTATGAAGACAAATTGCATCAGAAATACCAAGGGTAGGGGAATATTAAAAATACAGACACCTGTGGTTTCCTTTTTTTTTTTAATTTAAGAATTAACTGGATACCATCTAGTCCAGATCATTTTTAAAACACTTTAAAATATTAGCCCCAAACTAGAAATCGCCCATTTCTGCTAATCTTATTATTTTGGGAACATTTCTTCCAAAAACCAGTTAACTGAATTGACATTAGCTCTCAATATAAGACCTTATCAGAAGTGTTTGTTGTTGTTTTTGTTTTGTTTTGTTTTGAGACGGAGTCTCACTCTGTTGCCCGGGCTGGAATGCAGCGGCACCATATTGGCTCACTGCAAACTCCATCTCCTGCGCTCAAGGAATTCTCCTGCCTCAGCCTCCTGAGTAGCTGGGATTACAGGTGCCCACAACCACATCTGACTAATTTTTATATTCAGCATGTTGGGTAGGCTGCTCTTCAACCCTGACCTCAGGTGATCCCCCTGCCTTGGCCTCCCAAAGTGCTGAGATTACACGCATGAGCTACCGCACCCAGCCAGAGGTTTTTGTAAGTTAAAATACTTTAATAGTCATCTCCTTCTGATCATATATCTGTTATCCTTCTAAATTTGAATAATCAGGTTTTTCTCCCTTTAAAAATGTTGCCTACCAGGCAGTGCTGCAGAAAGGTTTAACTCACTGTATCTTCATCCAAACTAGGGTCACATAGATTGTGACCAGAATTTAACTAACACTAATAATTTTGTGTCAGATACATATGTGTGTATTCAATAGATTGCAACATAAAAATTTATTGTGGGACAAGGCCAAACAACTTGGAAGCCACTAGTTTAATTTATTGCAAGACATACACTAGTTTAATTTATTGCAATATATACACAAATGCTACAAAGTACGCTTACATATGAATTCTTGAAGCAAGTGGCGGAGGGGGAGTGGTGGCGGGGAGAAGTGGGAGAAGCAAAAAAACTGTTTTCCACCCAACCCACTTCACAGGAGTAAAGAACTCTCTGCAAGGTCAAAGTCTAAAATGTGTTATTTCTAGTCCCTTTCTTCTTAGTCATCAGTAAAACTAAACTTTCAATTGTCATTCATGTTTGCACTTCATTACTTTTGAAGGCCAGAGCCTTTGAAACATATTAAACAGTAAAAGCCACTAAGCCAGTACAAAGCAATGCAAAGGCTTGAGGCTATCGAGCTTTAACTATTAGTGCTCTAGGTTGAGAGGTCTGTGCCCTTGCCTGAGGGCACACCCTTGCCACAGTCTCTGGAGCTGCAGCTCCAATTTTACTACAACTGAAAACAGTTTCATTCTCAGACTCAGGTTTTCTTTTCACCACAAGGTGAATTCTTTTTAAAAAGATACTCTAGGATGGGCGTGGTGGCTCACACCTGTTATCCCATCACTTCGGGAGGCCGGGTTGGGTAGATCAAGAGGTCAGGAGTTTGAGACCAGCCTGGCCACAATGGTGAAACCCCATCTCTAATAAAAATATAAAAATTAGCTGGGTGTGGTGGCACGCACCTGTAATCCCAGCTACTCAGGAGGCTGAAGCAGGAGAATTGCTTGAACCCAGGAGGCGGAGGTTGCAGTGAGCCGAGACGCTCTAGTCTGGGCAACAGAGCAAGACTCCATCTCAAGAAAAAAAAAGAGAGAGAGAGAGAGAGAGAGAGACTCTAATTATTCAGACCCATAGAATGCACAACACCAAAAGTGAACCCTAATGTAAACCATGGACTTTGGGTAACGACAGGTCTGTGTAGGTTCATCACTCAGAACGAACGTACCAGTCTGGTGTAGGATGTTGATAACAAGGGAAGCTATGCAGTGTGGGAGCAGGGGGTACCTGAGAATTCTCTGTATCATCTGTTAATTTTGCTGTGAATCTAAAACTGCTGTAAAAATTAAAGTCTAATAATTTTTTGAAAGGAGTATAATTGCAGTCCTACTTTTCTGTAGCTGATGTTATACTTTGACTTTCCAGGGCCTTTGGCTTCTCAATTTTTCTTTCTTGATGGTGGCTTTTGGGTTATTTTATCACCCAGGTAAAGTGTTTAAAAATAAAAGGCAAGCCATCTTTTCACCATTCCACTAGAAATAATAAACCGTAGTAGAATATTTGAGTTACATATGCTGAGTTTACTTTGGAATATTTTTAATTGTATTCTAGCCAAGCTTTGAATACAAGTATGAACTAGAATGTGTATGTGAAATATAGAAAAGTTCAGAAAGCTGAAGAGACTCTCTTGCATAAGACAAATAGACGGTTTACAACTGCCTAGCTGGAATCCTATACCTTCTGAATCTTAAGGTTCTCAACACAGAATAATCAACAGAGAGTAATCTTTCCATGTTGCTGATTGCCTTCCTCAAGATATGCAAAGCAAGATGTGTCTTTGTTGTGTTGGTAGATTTTATCCCTCACTTTTAATTCTGTGCTAAATAGCACATGATCATAACTTGGCTTTAGAAAGAAATAAAATGATTTTCTAGGAGATTTGTAATTCTGAAAGGGGAAACATTTCATATACAATTACAAAGTACAACATATTTAACTACATTTTAGATTTGGAAAATGTTTCCATCTTCGCCTGCATGTCGACTTGTGGCACACTGGCAACTTGTTAACCCCACTGCCATAATGAAGCATCACTATTTGATAAATGCACTTAAAGTACACCTAAGCTCCTGGAAGTTTCCTTTCTCATCCTTCTATTCTATAACCATAGCACTCTGACCTTTTATTTGTCTCTCTGTAATTATAATAGTTAATACTTTTTATGTGCCAGGCACTATCTCAGATGTACTACATAAAATAACTCTCATTTAATATTTATAACAACCCTCTGAGATAAGTACTCTGTAATGATACAGATCTCTTCCTGGCTTCTCCAGCAGCCTATGCATTCCGAGAATGAGGATTTTGTTTTTTGCTTTTGATTAAAAAAAAAGCCAAATGGAATTTTGTTATTGTTTGTTGTGAAGAGCACATTTCCAGAGATGCTAATTTCAGAGAAACTTCTGTTTATTAAAGACAAAATATGAAGCATTTTTCATAAATTTATAACATTTCCTAATACTTTTCTTTTTGAAGTTTATTTTTAAAGTAATTTGGGGTCATTGTAGGCAATATTTTAGTTAATACACTTGCAAAGAGAAACACAGAATCAATTATTTCACACTTTCTCTTGTCTGAGGGTGAAAAACCCCTCAAATTCAATATATTTCTGAATCATCTATGAATAGCATTCTATAGCTTACACATAAAGTTTCCCAGGTGAAGTGGGCTATATTATATATAGAAAATTTTCTGTGCACATGACCTTTTTTCCTTCTATGTGGTTTAAACTTTAAACTCTGAAGGAGGTACTATTTTTGAAATAGGAAAAGACTTAACTATTCATTAAAGCAAAATTTCCAAATTGTAGGGAAGACAAGCTCTCATTTCTGCATTTCATTTTTGTTGCATACAGCAATTTAGACAGAAGCATTCATCTCTAGGGGCACATGGTCTTCGTTTGAATTAAGTTTCAAATTGGGCCACTATATCAATGCATACATATTAATGAATACTCTTTTAGACTTCAATATATTAAAATAGAACAACTCCCTTGGAACTCTTAATTTCAAAAGGCAGTAATATAGGTTTAAACAGTCATTTTACCCCTCATCCAATTTCTCTGCTAGACTACATAAATCTTATAGTCAGCTACCAGCCTATGGAACTACTCTCCAGAGATAGGAGTTAAGATATAGTGTGCAGACTTAAGATATTGCCTCTCTGTTCATCTGGGAATATTAGGGCTTCACTTAAATAGTAGAAATTTCTGCACTAATGGCCAAAGCCAAACATTAATGTCAATAGAAGCCCAGGTTTAACTCAGAGAAATTCCATGCAGCTGGCAAAAGCAAAACATTAATTTCAATAGAATCTTGGTTGCACTCAATAGCTATGTTAGACTGACATATTGACCCCTTTCTACTTATCAGAAGATGGTTTGAACCATAATTCCAATAGACACAACCCTGAGCACCATAATCCTGAATGCTGAAATCCCAAAACATCACAGTTCCAAAAATTTAATTCTGAAAAACATAATTTAAAAAAATAAATTTTTTGTAATGGGGTCTTACTGTGTTGCCCAAGCTGGTCTCAAACTCCTGGACTCCAGGTATCCTCCCATCTCAGCCCCAGGAATAGCTGGGACCACAGGTGTGTGCCAACATGCCTAGCTTTAAAAAGTTTTTAAAAGACATTTATTTAAATTTTTAAAAGGGAATTTATTTGAGAAGTCCATAAAAATATGTCAGACTACTTCATTGCCCACTTTACACAATGAAATAGGCATTAATAACAAATATTTTTGCAAGCATATATATCCAGTTACATTAACTATGGTTGCATAGGTATAATAATTATGAATAGACTATATTTATAAAGAAATTGGTAATAAGTGCAATGTATAAACACATATCACCATGGTAATTGTGTGCATCCAACTTTATAACTGTGGTCATCTGAAATATTGTGACAGACAACCTGAGTCATCTGACAAGATTTATCAAAAACCATGATGGGTCATTACTGCATATGCAGTCACCCACATAGCTGAGATCTTGAGAAATTTTATGTTTCACAATTGCAGATGTACAAGAAGGACATCTCTTCATTTACTGAGGAAGTTTCAATGTTTTTACATATATGCACAGTGCTTACACATAGTTGATGTGATAATACTCTTTTGCAAAGTCTGATTTGCAAAAAATGCATAAAATGAATTAGAACTCTCTAAAAGTCTTCACAAAATGTATGCCTTCAGTATTAGAATGCAGAACTAAAATATATAGCATAAAGACATGTAAAAGAATAATGCTGAGGATTTAAAATAGTGAGGGAAAAAAAACTTTAAAAAAAAGACCTCAAAACACCAAAAAGAAAAAAGAAAATTGGACAAAGAGTATTACAGAAATACGTTATGGGAAATTACACAGAGGTAGTGTATAAGAGCTGATCAACTTTCATGATCAACTACATTTTGAAGTTTTGCATTGAGATAAGTACCTGTTTGTATGTTTATTTTCTTTCAGGGCATTGCTCACTGAGGAGAATATCTTTACATTCATGTTCTACATGGTGCTTCTCTTTGTGAAATTCTTCGGCTGGGTGCAGTGGCTCATGCCTATAATCCCAGCATTCTGGGAGGTCAAGGCAGGTGGATCACTTGAAGTCAGAAGTTCAAGACCAGCCTGGCCAACATGATGAAACCCCATCTCTATTAAAAATACAAAAATTAGCCGGGCATGGTGGCATATGCCTGTAATCCCAGCTACTCTGGAGGCTGAGGCAGGAGAATTGCTTGAGCCCAGGAGGTGGAGGTTGTAGTAAGCCAGAAGCATGCCACTGCACTTCAGCCTGGGTGACAGGAGTGAAACCCAGTCTCAAAAAAAAAAAAAAAAAGAAGAAAAAAAGAAATTCTTCTATGATTCCATATACACCAATCTTCCCATCTTCTGTGCCATGGTTCTATTTTGTTTTGGGTATACAGAAATCCATTAAGCATGTACTCATATACAGGTCATAAATGTGGTTAATACTAGTGATTAACTGAAAAAAAAAGTCATCTAAGTGCCTTTTTACCCTACCATGCACATAATTATTTACAAACTAGTCAGTACTTCATTGGCTTCTTCAGGCAAATGCAGCTTTAATTCATTAAAAGCTCCTAAAATTTCATCAGCTGGAAAGAAATGCCAATGTAAACACCTGACACATTTTTAAACTGAAGTTTTCATTGCTGCCATATCATGTGGCCAATCCACACATCTGAATTTTCTGCCAAATGCATTGGGCTGAATGGACAAAACAAACTATTGGTAATGCCTTGAAATTCACTTTTAGAAGCCTTGATTGTACCTAATTCCAAATCTGTTATTATAGTTGGGGATTCAATTGAAATTCATTTTCTTCCGCAAGTCCACCAAATCTTCAAATAAACGTTTATAAGTGATTCACTTTTTCCAGTCATCAAAACATAAATGAGGCCAGGTACAGTGGCTCACACCTATAAAAAACCAGTATTTTGGGAGACCAAGGCAGGAGGATTACTTCAGTCCACAAATTCGAGACCAGCCTGGGCAACATAGCAAAACCCCATCTCTACAAAAAAAGTACAAAAATTAGCCAGGTGTGGTAGCACTCGCCTGTAGTTCCAGCTACTCTGGCTGAGGGAGGAGGATGAATTGAGAGCCCAGGAAGTGGGCTGCAGTGAGTTGTGATAGTGTCACTGCACTCCAGCCTGGGAAACAGAATGAGACCTTGTCTCAAAACACAAAAACCCATAAACGAGGCCAAGCATGGTGGCTCATGCCTATAATGCCAACACTTTCGGAGGCCAAAGCAAGAGGATCACTTGTCTAGGAGTTTCAAGACCAGCTTGGGTAATATAGTGAGACCCAATCTCAATTTAAAAAGTAATCATCATCCTTATTCAAAACTTTTTTAAAAAAATAAGTAAGTGAATAAATTCTAGAATTTTCAGATCCAACAAGGGCATGAATTATGCAAAACTGATAAAGAAAAACAGTAGGGATGGTTTTGAAAGTGTCACCCATTAATCAAAGTGAAGCATGCACTAGTTTGTCTATGTTAAATTTAGTGGCAAATATAGGAAGTCTATCTTCTTTCACAGTCAAATCCCTAATCAAGAATAATTCACCACCTCACGTACTTTATAACCACTGGAGAAACCTCCACATCAGCAAGTATATTTGGCTCAGAAGGTCACTGAGCTTGTTGAATTCTTTTTATTTATAACAAAAAGTGTTTTTGGAAAGCAAGCACGGTCCTGCATGTAAAGAGACAGATACTGTACACAACTGAATAATTTGGCAGTAGAGATTTCTTGTATTTTTTGTATTTCTTGCTTTTTTACTCCCTCTATGATCTTTGAAACACTGGAAACATGAGAGCAGATCTTCCCCACCTAGTCCACTCAGACCCACACACTAATCTCCTCATCAACACACCCATAATAATGTTTTACTGGTTTTATAGGTATTCTTTTATCCAGTTAAGTTGACACCTAAAATTAAATCCACAACTCTACCTCTTATTAGTTGAAACCCATACGAATCTCCTTAAACCATACTTAGCTTCCAAATAAAGATAACAACAAGGTAAAAGTTTCACCTAACATGATCCAACTAACCTGATGCAACTATTGCATAAACAACAGGAAATACACTCATTTCTTCTCCAAAATTCAGCTTTTAGGATTTCGACATTTGAGATTTTAATCTTCTGGAATTTGATTTTCAGGATTTGTGCTGTTAAGGATTTTGATCTTTCAGGATTGCAGCATTCAGAATGCTGGTGTTTGGGATTTTGTCTTGGGATTGACTGGCACCATCAGATAACTAAAGATAACTTTTAACTCAATTCATCAGGATTATTATAATACCTCGACATGTCTACCTTTCAGCTAGAAAGTGGTATGGTGACTGCTTATGACACAAACATCAAATTCAGTTTAAACAGGTTAACATAATTTTCTCAACATGAAAAGAAGATGAAAGAGCCAAAACCTGATGTTACCATACTTTCCCGAAAGAAAACTTCTAAACAAAGTGCTGGTTCAACCACAGGGAACATGTTCATTTGGGTATATCCTCCCACTTGGAAAGAAATCAAGTAGGCAGAAGAATTCTGCCTGTTTATTTTACATGGATTCCTCATTTTTGTGTGAGAGTGAGATATAACATTCAATCAATCCTTAGCAGTGAGGTAACTCTCTCTTGTATCTATGAATGCTTTTATAATCCTTGACTATCAACGCTGAAAAATGTAAACAGAATCCTAAATACAAATATATGTATATATATGCTTTCTTACTGCTCTACTTGTACCATGAAAACAAACTATGGTTTGCCAGTAAGAATAGATGTCTTAGAGCCAGAGATAAACTAGATTAAATGCTTCTTTTTTTTTTTTTTTTTTTTGTCATGGAGGTGAAATATTTTGCTTCTCTGAATGTTGGTGTAACATATAAAATAGGCACAATGTGTTTAGATCATAAGGTTATTGCAAAAGATAAATGAATTATCCATGTAAACACACTTATAAAACAGTAGATGTTTAATACATATCAACATAATATAAATATAATCATTCAGTAAGTTCCTTGTTGGCAAGAATGATATTTTATGTTCTCTACACTAAATAAGGCACCAGGTATGTTGTCATGCAAATAGAAGGTAAATTGTTTACAGTTTAAATTGTAATAATACAAATCACATGAAAGATTTTCAGAAGAAAATTGTGATGGCAAACAGCCATAACTGAATAATTTAATGTTAAAGTATGAATCCTTCCTTGAAGAAGGCAAGGCAAAAATGCATGTTTACAGCTAAACTAAATTCTTAAAAATAGCAAAGGTAGTCCCTGGAGAAAATGCATCATGTTCACTTACATGGTTATAGACTGAAAATTCAGTAAAGCATCTATGTGTTGATATTTAGAGTTGGCATTTCACACAGGAACGACATGAAAATATAAGAAAACGCTACTGGTTATGATAATAATAGCCTCTATACTGCCTGGGCTACACAGCAGATTAAAATATTTAGAAAAGTATATGCATATTAATTCTATTAGCAGCAGGTGGTATGAGAGAGTGTGAGGCTCGTGCACTGAAGAGAGCTGCCTTATACCCTGTGCTTCACTTGAAGTAATGGATCCAAGGATAGCTGTTCAGTTTACTGTGGTGAATAATATCGATTTCCATGGCACTTTTCTACCAAGGATTTCTCTAGTTCTGGCTATGGCTCTGAAGCAACTGCAAGAAGGCAAGGTTTCTGTGACTGAGGAACATTCTCCAAAATCTACTTCTGGGTTCCATGTAGTTCCTGGTCACTCCTTTGGCCAATCTAATTCTTTGCCTTGAAGTATAGGAGTGCATTTAATAAAACTTAGTAGAAAGCCAGCATCACCTAACAGCAAAATATTGTGCTAGGTACTCTTTTCTTGAATGTTTGTCATCGTTAAGTGTTTTACTTTTTTTTTTTTAATAGGTCTCGCTCCGTCACCCAGAGGTTGGAGTGCAGTGGTATAATCACAGCTCACTGCAACCTCAAACCCCCTGGCTCAGGAGAGCCTCTCACTTCGGCCTTGCAGTTAGCTGGAACTACAGGCACACACCACCGTGTCCAGCTAATTTTTTTTTTGTCTTTTTTTGTAGAGATATAGACTCCTTATGTTGCCCAAGCTGGTCTCAAACTCCTGAACTCAAGAGATCCTCCCACCTCGGCCTCACGAAAAAATCCGCTGGGATTACAGGTATGAGCTACCACACCTGGCCATGTTGTTTTATTAACCATCATCTTAAGAGTTAAGTACTTTGGTAATCAACATCCCAGCAACACCATTTGTATCCATGAGGAATATACCTCTCAGAGAGATCTGGTCATTAACCAAACTTATAATCCACTACCAAGAGAGTATCATTATGACTATTAAGAATGTGTATTTTAGAATAAGAATATTACAATTTAAAGCTTTGTTGTGTCACTTGCTAATTTTATGGACTTTTAATTTTCACACCAACTAGTTAAGACCATGTGTCCTAGCTTTCCCAGAATAGCCCCAGTTTACGCCTGTTGTTCCAAAGTAAGTATGAACAGTGCTCCTTTTCCATTTGGACAACAAATCATAAAGCCATCCCACCCATAAGAATCAGCTTCTCCAAGTTCAGACAAAGGAAAAGCAAAGCACTCTTGTCATAGGAGTATTGGTGAGAGTAAAGACAGTGATGGAACTAAAACTCTTTGCGTAGTACATGACATGCTATAAAAGCTCAGAAAAGTTTTTTTTTCTGCTATTATTGTTATTAACTAGTAAGATAGTAAGATAGTGAGCATGTTCTGGTGTTTTAAGAGGTGACAAATTAACTCTGCCAGGATCTGAGATGACTCAGAATCATAACTTTAGGTATGAATGTCTGCATGTGGAGCAATGTGTGTAGGAGGTAAGACGGTAAGATATAAGAAGCTATAATTAGGGACTGAATTATGGAAGATCCTGCAGGTCAGAATGAAGAGTGTGTTCTCTATTATACTTTTAGGGGGAAGGTAGTGGAGATTTCTGAAATGAGAATTGACATGATTATATTTATATTTTAGAAAAATAACTCATTATAGTATCTCTCTTCCCCCCCACCCCCCGCAACCCATTTTCCCTATGATACCAATCCCATTCAGTCCATCCCCAAATCTTTTCTTGGATACTTCCAAAATAATCAATATATCCCCTTCCGTGCATTTCCACCATCATCTAAGAGCCTTTTGGGCACAGTCACCAACATCTATCATCTGAACCACTCCAGTAGACCTAGCTCTTACTGGGCTCTCTGCTTTCACTCTTGAACCTCAGCCTCATTTTATTCATCTCGGAGAAGCTAGAATCCTCTCTTTTAATTGTTTTCTTTTTAAACTTTTCTGGGGATAATTTTAGATTTTCAGAAAGATTTTGAAAGATATTATAGAGAGTTCCTATACACCCATCCCCCAGCTTTCCCAGTGTAACCATTGTACACAACTATGATATGTTTATCAAAGCTGAAAAATAGATACATCTGTATTAACCAATCTACAAACATTATTTAGATTTCACTGTTTTTCCACTAATATCCTTTTTCTGTTCAAGGATTTAATCCAGGATTTTGTGTTGCATTTAACTGTTATATCTCCTTAGTATTCTCTAATCCATGACAGTTATACAATCTTTCTTTGATGTTCATGACCTTAACAGTTCTGAGGGACATTAAATAGGTATTTTCTATAATGTCCCTCAATTTAGGTTTGTCTGATGTTTTCTCATGATTATCAATTTGGGGGATGATTATCACAGAACTAAAATATCCCTTTTATCAGATCATATTGGGTAACATTAACCTTCAATACTTGGCAGTGGTGTCTGTCAGGTTTCTCCATTATAAAGTTATTACTTTTTTCTCTTTCCATATTCTTGTTCATTGCAAGTAAGCCATTAAAACCAACCCACACTCAAGGGGCAAGGAATTAAGCTCCACTTCCTTGAGGAAAAAAGATCTATATTTATTTCTTGGAATTTCTCTCTCCCCCTACCTTTTTTTTTTTTTTTTTTTTGAGACAGGATCTTGCTCTGTCTCCCAGGCTGGAGTGCAGTCTTGCAATAATTTCTCACTGTAGCCTTGAACTCCTGGGCTCAAGTGCCTCAATCTCTTGGGTAGCTAGGACTGCAGGCACTTGACACCATGCCCAGCTAATTTTTAAAATTTTTGTAGAGATAGAGTCTTCCTTTGCTACCCAGGCTGGTCTCAAACTTCTGGCCTCAAGCCATTCTCCTGCCTAGGCCTCCCAAGGTGCAGAGATTATAGGCATGAGCCACCACACCTGGCCTAAAAATTCTAACTTTTTTTATTGTTCTATTTTTTTGTACTCATTAACTATTGTCACTCCACTCCCCTTACCCCCACCCCCTATTACCCTTCCCAGCCTCTGGTAACCATCCTTCTACTCCCCATCTCCATAGGCTAAATTGTTTTGATTTTTAGATCCTACAGATAAGTAAGAACATATGATATTGGCCTAGGAATTTATCTGTAAGAAAGATTTGTATGTCCTTCTTCATTTATTAATTTATTCCAACATTTTACTTATATCACTATGATTCATGAATATCTATCCTATAACATGCTTTCAAAAATAGAAATTCTATATGTCACTTGTCTGCTTAAAATTCCCCAATGACTACTCTTCACACAAAGAAGAAAATCCAAACTCCTTAGCCTTCTGACAAAGCCTATGTAATGCAACTAGCTTGATGCACCTATCTCATACCACTCCCCACTCCCTACACTCGCCCTCCCCAGCCCACAGTAGAATAGCTGTACTGGCCTGGCCTTTGCTTGAACTTGTTGGACTACTTCCTATTCCCACCTTGGGACTTTGCACAAGTTGTTCTCTGCCAGGAATACTCTTATTTCTGTTTTTTATTTAGTACTCAGCTTAGAAGTGATCTTTTCAGAGAAGGTTCTCTTGATCACCTATTCCAAAGTAACTAGTTATTCTTATATTCTTTTCATAGTAGACATTATTGTTATTTTAGTATATCAATTTGTTGTTTGTCCACCAGCCCCACTTCAATGTAAACTCTAGAACAGGGACTTCATTTCACTACACGTAGTTCTCAGAACAATGTCTAGTGCACAAGAAATAATTAAATGTTTAATGAGTGTATACATAAACATGAAAGAAGGGGAGGACTAACAGAACTGAGACAGAAAAGTGATTTAGAAAACTACTATTAATGTAATAATCAAAGCAGAAAGCAATGAAGACTTAAATTTCATAGAAGATTTGTAATGTGCTGTCTGTGCTGTTGATCATAAGTTCACTATTTCTTCATTTCTAAAGATGCTTCCCTTCTTACTTGAGGATCATAAATTTCATACTCTAATCTAGGGATGTGCCTGGAGTTAAGCACAAAGCCATATTTACATTATATCAGCACAATGACTAGTTTTCAAAAATAATTAGCTGCCTTCCTGGCTCTGTGTCCTCTCACTTTCTTCGACAAATCCTTTATTTGGTCTCCCAATCAGTTGCCAAAGTTGATCCCTAAACAGTTCCCAAACTGTTGCCTAAGCTGTTACTCAGAGTTCATGTCTACACAGGAATGAAACCAGACAAAAAGGGTGGAGAGAAAGGAGACTGCAAAGACGGGGAATGTCTGGTATTTGTCTTCCATCTGCTTCCCAGTCATCTTCAGTCTCGCTCTGCTCTATTTTCAGACCTGGGTATGTCGACCCGAGGGTGCTTTCACGGCTTCTTTACTGGAAGAACCAGCTGGAATTCTGCTGCCCACCAGTGTGTTCACATTGCTTGCCACTCCCTCCCACCCTGAATCCTGACGAGACTTTTATATTTTGCTGAAGTATTTGGTCAGGCATGGTGGCTCATGCCTGTAATCCCAGCACTTTGGGAGGCGAAGGCAGGTGGATCACTTGAGGTCAGGAGTTCAAGATCAGCCTAGCCAACATAGTGAAATCCCATCTCTGTTAAAATACAAAAAGTTAGCCGGGTGGGCATGTGGCATGTGCCTATAATCCCAGTCACTCTTGGGAGGCTGAGGCAGAAGGGCTTGAACCCCAGAGGCAGAGGTTGCAGTGAGCCAAGATGGTGCCACTACACTCTGGCCTAGGTAACAGACAGAGAGAGATTCCATCTCAGAAAAAAGAAAGAAAAGAAAGCAATATTATTAACAAAAACTGCCCTACATTCACTTCGAGGGAGGTCAACAGAGAGAAGAAACCAGAAATCAGGCAACAAAGAACTTGTTTTAATTCCATCTTACACCCATGTTTTTAAGTATAAATTTAAGGCTAAACTTTTTAAGGGATATAAAAGCAGTAGTAAGATACTTAGCAACAACACAAGGATAAAAATCTGGCATTTCCCAGCTTCTTAATTGTCATGCAGTGGGTTACAAATAGTCTCATCTATCAGAATATTATCTGGGAGATTCTGCCTGCTTGCAATGCCCGGCTTGCATTTGACTCTGGACTTCACACATTTCTTTCCTTCTGCCTGGAATACTTTTGATCTTATCTTTACCTAGTTAACTCCTTATTCAAAATAAGTCTCAGCTTTGTGTCTTCTGGAAAGCTTTTATGGTGACAACTATAAGAATTAATAATAACAATACCTTAAACTTATCTTATTCTGGCAGTCATCATACTTTATTAGCAGTACTTGTTTTAGTTTTCCTGCTAGATTCATAGTCCTTGGAGTGGAAATTGGGTTATCTATTTATCTTCAGCTCTAGGATGAAACTGTCAACTGAGAATATGGGGTCAGGCTGGACTAATTAAGTCCTGGGCTATTTAATCAATTGGTGATTAGGAAATGCTTTTGCTTTTCTTTTTTCTTTTTTTTTTTTTGAGATGGAGTCTCACTCTGTCATCAGACTGGAGTGCACTGGCACAATCTCGGCTTACTGCAACATCTACCTCCTCAGTTCAAGCGATTTTCCTGCCTCAGTCTCCCAAGTAGCTGGGATTCCAGGCGTGCACCACCATACCCAGCTAATTTTTGTATTTTCAGTAGAGGTGGTGTTTCACCATGTTGCTCAGAATGGTCTCTATCTCCTGACCTCGTGAACTGCCTGCCTCAGCCTCCCAAAGCGCTGGGATTACAGGAGTGAGCCACCATTTTTTACTTTGAACAAATAAGCTTTTCAAAGAAGACACTCTTAATTACAAGATGAATATTTCAATGTACTGGTCCCAGTTAATATCTAAGTATTTGTTGTTGTTATGTTCCAAGTATCAAAACCTAAAATTCATAAAAAGTCATCTCCATTGTGTCAAGGTTGCCAAATGAACAACTGTCATAGCCTGAATAGCTATTAATGTTTGTTTGCATATTTTGCCACACCTTCGCTTCCTCTAAACTTACTTTCAGCCCATTGATCTCTGAGGAAACGTGGAAGAACAGATCTGAGCAACCAAACAGAACTCTGAGCCCTTCCACTATAGAGAACTTAAAAATATATATTTTCTATGTAGAAACTTGACCAATAAGAATTCTTTGCGAGGGCTACTTTCTTCCCTTTTTGAACCCTTAAGCTATTGGGGCACATAAGGAAAATAACTGAGAAATCCTGCATTCACAAGTTGCTACTTACCTAATACGGATATTCCTTTAAAAATATAAATTTTAACACATCCGAAGGTTCTTCTTAAGCTTGCTGCATTATTAACTACAAATGATATTTTTATAAGGAACAAAAACCTCACCAAATAGTATCACTAATTTTATAATGGATGTCAATAGGAAAATAGAATTTAGCACACAAGCAACTTTTCTGGAACAATTTCATTCTGTTCATTGAGAGTCATTAAATATGCTTTCCATTAAATTGGGAGAGCATCATTTGTCTTTTTAAAGAAGAAAAGCTACGTAACTAGGTAAGCATAGAGAGCAATTTGCTGAATAAATGTTTTTATATTAATTTTTTTAGGATTAACAACTCAACAGCTACATTCATACTGATTCTAATAGTTCACATAGTGCTTGTGACCTTGGCAACTCAATGAAGGACAGCAATTACATGGAAACATACATTATATTTGTTTTAATTTACCTAGGAACCTGAAGGCTAAGCTGCATGCTCACTCTGGGAATGCTGGGTTATTAGGGTAAGTGATCAGGAAACTTGTTTCCAGGAAATGCTTTAAGTAAAATGTTGTAAAAGACTGTGAGCAGATGTTTAGGTCCCAGAGCACCAGATACTTCAGACGTCTTGGGGTACTGTCCAGATACCTGGGCTCAGTTTTGAGACATGGGTTTTAGAATGGCAGAGAATGTTATGTTTGACTGTAAGCCTAGATGAAGACACTTAAATATCCTCCAGGACAATTATCAGAAACCTGGATGATGGACTGTAAACTAGAAAAGCCAGGTTTCTGCTTGATAGCCTAACAAAAGATGTAATTGCTTTTGGAAGTTATGGAAGGTGAATTCTCTCCCACTTCCCACAAGAGCAGCAGGTAGAAACAGGCAAGAAGCAAGCACTAGTAGCAGCAGGTGGTATAAAGAAAGAGTGAAGGGTTTCATTTCATCGGGAGAAGGGGTAAGAAGGGATCATCATGCTGCAAAGCAAAGAACATGGAACCCTCATGATGAGATATGCTTGACATCCACACAGCAAAAAGCCTCAGCATTTGTGGGAAGTAAGATTTGGGAGGAGAATATAAAATGGCTTGGCATCCTAATAATCCCAGTGTCTATGAATGCCTAATGACAAGCTTGGAAAGGCCTGGGAAAATAAAGTTCACACAATCATATATAAAAATGTCAATATTTTTAGTGGATACCATTAAATTTAGTAATACACATCTAAGTTTTCTAGGAAAAGTTTTCAAACATTTTTTTCATTCTGACTTTCCATATCAGGGCCGTTTATGTCAGCCCCTTCGATATAAGGCAGGGTGTATCTTGGTACCATGACAGAGGAATGGCAATATGTCCCCTTTACGTGAAAGGAAGTCAACAGGATAGGAAATCCAGAATAGTAACAATAATGACAATAATAACTGCTATTCTAAACAGATGTTTATTTCTCAGACTGTTGAATCACCTTCTATTCCATAGAACAGTTATATTTGAGGACACATGAATGCCCTGCACTTTAATATGATAATAGTAATCATGTTCAAATGAAGTGTTTCTCAAACTGAAGTCTGTATACCCCCTGAGGACTTGATTTGTTTATTCTAAATGCATATCCCAGAGCTCTCTGTCCAGAATCTGCATTTGGAATAAATGCAGATTTTTCTGTATTTAACCTGCCTAGAGTTCTGAAAGTTTGGAAGGTATCACTCATTTAACCAGCCTAGAGGAGACTCAGGTGTCTTTATTCTGCCTAGAGGAGATCCAGCTGTATTTATTTCAGTGAGTTTCTATAGAGATTTCTGACACATGCTAATTTGATTGAGAAATCTTTTATAATTTGTAAAAGTATTTATATATGAAGCTTGAAAAACAGTACAAAAATGAACTCTAAGTTGTATATAATGAAATGCTTTTGTGGAGTGAGGTGAAGAAGAACACAGGGTAAAGTCTAACAATAAATAAAGGACATATCACGAAAAACCAAACCTCCCTATTGTCCTATTCTCTAGCCTTCTTACACATAGAAAACTGTTATTATTAGTTTCTTAGATATCCTTTAAGAAATAGTGTATGAGTATACCAATAAACAGCTCGTATATGTATACACATCCCACTGGAGAAAACAAAAAAAGAATAGGGGCATATGATAACACTTTCCTGCCCCTTTCTCTTTTTTATTAAATATATTTAGAAGAGATATTTCCGTAAGAACACATAGAGGTTACTCTCATTTTTTAAAATAGTTGCATGTAATTCTCTTAAAAGGATACATTTTTATGACATACAGTTCTAATAAATATAATTCACTTATCTAATTCACTGTTGATACATATTTAGGTTGTTTCCTGCATTTCATAAGTAAAAACAATGAATGATACCTGATAACCTTTCAGAACTACTGCTCCAAGCAATGATAAGGAGAAGGATAAATCAGTCTTTCAGTGACCACAGGAAAGTGTCATGGCCATTGGCTGATGTATCTGACATTTTCTGGAATGGCTGGTACATACTGCAACACACAAACATTTTTGACCTACCACATCCCTCAATCTTCCTTTTTATGTCATTTCTTTGCCTTCTACATCTCTTCCTTCTTTCAAGCTACAAAGGACCCTTTTCTCTTCTAAAATTCTACCCTTTTCGACTACTCGTCTTTCATTCTACTCTTTTCTTTATCGTAAATGTGCCTTAGTCTCCCACCTGATTGAAGGTTGCTGCAGGAGAGTAGCTCATGCCTCTTCCATGGTGTTTACATGGAGTTTGTAGATATTCTTTTCCTCTGTACAAAGCGAAGTATGGTCATCCAATATGGTAAGCTCCATATAAGTATAAAAAATAAAAACAACAGTGAACACTGATCTACTGAATTAAAACAGCTCTTTAGATGTGGGTCAAGATGGCCAGTGGGAGACCTATGTTAATTCTAGCTAAATAATTATAAGCTTCATTGGCTCACAGTACACTGAAGTTTATACACTGAACTAAACTATATTATTGGTGCAGTTAATTAGAAATCAAGCGGCAACAGGACACCTAAGGTAAACACCATCTCGGAGCGCAGTAACACCGGGGAACACCTAGAGGGGGTTACAGAGCAAGGAATACTGCTCCGGTCCCACAGATGGCCTCTCAAGATGGAGACTGTATAAGGGCCTCCTAAAGAGGGCTTATGCAAAGATTTTTGAGAAGGGAGGCGACCTCTGCTCACAAGATCCGGGAGGGTCTTTGCAGATGGGAGCTGGCAAGGAGGAGAAAAGCCTTGCAGGGCAGAGATCACCGAACACCTCAGGCTCTACCTGGGTTCTCAGAATATGGAGTAACTTTAATTACTCTATGTCCTCAATGCTTAGGAGATAAAAGCCCCTTGATGCACTGGGTATGGTCAAACCCGGTGGCTCCTAATCCGCTATACTTCTGATCAGCCACACCCTGATAACAATGGGTGGTAAACTCAGAGCACTACTTTAGCATGTCTTAGAAGGATCTCAAGTGCTCTTTGCCCAGCTATCTTACATGCCCCTTCACCCTCCCCTTCCACGCCTATAAGATCAATGAGATTATGCACATAATAAAAGTGTTTGGAACCCAGAGCTCAGGGCCAATGCGTTTCCACGCTTGCATTGGTCACCTGGACCCATGCTGTAAATTCTACTCTTGCATCTGTCTTTATTTCCTTTTCTCAAGCCCTCATCGCCACTGGGACTAATTGCACCCACGGGTGGGATTGGGCTGGTTCCCAACATTAGATTCCAAATAGCATCTGGGATTCTAAATAATGTTTGAGTGCCTTTTTCTTTTCTCTCTTTTGGTTTTTTTTTTTTTTTTGAAATGGAGTCTTGCTCCATCACCAAGCTGGCGGGCTCACTGCAACTACGCCTCCCAGGTTTAAGTGATTCTCCTGCCTCAGCCTCCTGAGTAGCTGGGACTACAGGCACACACACCATGCTCAGCTAATTTTTTTGTGTTTTTAGTACAGATGGGGTTTCACCATGTTGGCCAAGATTGTCTCGATCTCTTGGTTTCATGATTTGCCTGCCCCAGCCTCCCAAAGTGCTGGGATTACAGATGTGAGCCACCACACCTGGCCTGGATGCTTTTGTCTTAAGAGATATTAGAAACCATATAATTATATTGTTGCCCTGTCTGACCCAGTACTAATACACTAAACACAATCACTTGCATTACATAACCTTATATAAGCCTGAGGTGTTTTACAGTCTGCAAAAGACTTTCATAGTTCTAAAGCTAGGAAATGTTCAATCCATTTTAATAGCCTATTTATAAATAATGCCTTTTGAACATCTAAACACAAAATGTGCTATTTTAAGTGTATTTCTTTACCAAAGAATCATATATATCTTACTCCACATTTCTTCCTTTTGCATTACTTTTCCCCTCTGTGAAATAATTTAGAGTTGCTAGACAGTCTGTTTTAATAAGGAAGCAACCATCAAAAATCAGAAAATTCAACACAATAAATTTCCTTGGCAAAATAATATATTTGCTAACTAGTTTTTATTAAATCACCTGTTCAACTGGCATCTGGTTTAAGTGCTATACAATAAATGATAAAATAACCTCTTGCAAAAAGTTTTCAATGTTCTGTCATGTGGTTATAGATTTCAGAATTTCTTCCTGTCAGTTTTATGCTGTATTTCTTTACAAAACTGACAGGCAGCTGACAAGGCAAGAAAAGTTAGAACATGTGGCTGCTAGTGAAATTTAATAGAATTTTTCCTTTGGGGGAATGGAACATGTATTCTAAGTGCAGAAAAACGTAAGTTAGAACTTCTAGGAGTTAATGATTTTCCTTCATGAAACTGCTGACAATCACATTCCAGCTCTGGCTCTTACTTGCTATATAACCCTGGGAAAATTACTTGCCCTATCTGTGCCTCAGTTTTCTCATCCATCAAAAACAAACAAACAAACAAAAAACCCTCATAGAGTTATTGTGCAGGTAGAATGAGAAGTTAGGCATAAAACATTTAGTATGGGATGGTATTGTAATTCTAATAATAATTTTTTGGATTCACATGGCTCTCTTATGTGAGGATGAATATTAAATAATATTTTACTACATTTATAAAAAAGACACAGAGTTGTATAATTATATTGCTATATATTAAATCTTCAATTTTTCAAATAATGTTGCAAATAAGCATTAAAATTTTACCATAATTTTAATAGATAAATGTTAACAGAGTTGAGGACATACTACCCCAAAATATGGCACCT
Organism: Plecturocebus donacophilus; assembly: GCA_004027715.1. Lineage (NCBI taxonomy): Eukaryota > Metazoa > Chordata > Mammalia > Primates > Pitheciidae > Plecturocebus > Plecturocebus donacophilus. The sequence goes on from PVKP010007082.1 coordinate 49,732, forward strand.
TGGCATTCAAGAAAACAGCAGAAACAGGAAGATCACTCTCACCTTCTCTGCACCTTTCTTTCTGGAAGCAGGTCATAAAATCTAATAAGGACTTTCTGATCTTCCCCTGAAACAAGTCATAAGACCATGTATGAGATGCCCTCCCTATATTCAGAGGAAAGGAGGCACAGAGATGCCAAGAAGAAACTGAACAAACAGGCTTTACTAAGGTTTCCCCAGTTTACTATAATTAGATCACAAACTTGTCCTCCTTTCATATTTCTCCAGGACTGTCCAATCTTCATCAAACTTAGCATAAAATTACTCACATTTGCCAGTTTCTTCAGGTCTTCATTTCCTTATGAAAGGCTCCTGTATCATATAAAACTTATACTCATTTAATTTTTATGCTTTTCTCTGCTTCATCTGTTTATTATAGGAACCTCAGCCATGAACTCAGGACAGGTGAGGAAAATATATTTTTCCTTCTCTACAATGTATATGGAAAGACTATTTAAAGAGAAAAGAAGAAAAGAATATAAACTCATTGCCCCCAAGGTTTATTGCAGTCTTTGCCATTCTGGACCTATCTATTAAAATGTTTTCTTTTAACTTCACCCACAGCTCAAACACACTCTCCACCAATTTAACTTTTCCAACAATCCATCTTATCTGGGTTCTCACCTAACCACCCACAATCACTGACAGCTACCTCCTACACACAGGAAAAAGTGCTGGTGTCTTCCAAAGGAAGCAGACAAAAAATGCTACAGCTTTGAGATAAACAATCAGAATTGCCTTGGAGCCATGAGGAGGGAAACCAAAGGCAAGGTGACTTCAGTTTCGTATGGTGCTATTCTTTCTAGGAGAATATAACTCCTCTACCTAGACAACAGAAAGCATACACACTTAACATTTTAAGTAAAAGAGGTCAGAAAGTAATGGACATAGTGGGCAGCAATTACAAAAACAGGAGAAAGAGAAAAAAAATTAGGAGACTGTATATGAAAAAGGAGGCAAAGTCCTCAAATAACGTAATTAGCATGGCTAGTCACTGACCAACCCAAAAGGGGAATTGTAGTTCTTTCACGTGTTTAAGAAAGAAAACCTCACTGGCTGGGCACAGCGGCTCACACCTGCAATCCTAACACCTTTCGGAGGCCGAAATAGGAGGCTTGCTTGATGCTAGGAGTTCAAGACCAGCCTAGCCAATATAGGGAGACCCCTGCCCATCTCTATTAATGAAAAAGAAAATTAAATGAAAATACCTCCCGCTTCCACAAAACAGGACAACGTATCATGGCATCAACAGGCACGTTGACTCTACTGTCCCCAGTTAGCAAGCTATCATGCTTCACTTGTGATTAGAAACTGATGGCATCATTTGCTTAAAGTATAAATGATATTTAAATTTGATTGTAATAATTTAAGTAATAAACTTGTCTCTATGTTTACTTATGTAGTACTTAAATATTGTTCTCAAGAAATCACGCTTTAAGGATAGCATTTAAGAACTCTGGCCATGAAATGACTATTAGCTGCTCATTGAATCAATGGCCTGGCAACAATGTACTATGCATAGAAGAGGCTTGTCTGAAGCTTCTGCTTCTAGATGAAGGAGTATGAGAGGAGCTGTTAGTGTTATACTGACTTTGAGTAGAATGCCACTATAAATCATAATTCCTGTCTTCAGTATATATAGGAAGATAAAATTCGGGGAGTGACAGTCCCTTTCTCAGTAATAAAGAAAAAAAATCTTTCATCTTGAACCTCAGAAAGAGGGTCAATGGATGAACAGCAGTTACATTTTCATTTTCTATATACCTCTTAGGAAATCTAACAAATCAAAAATGCATTTGGAAACTGTCTGCTAAAATCCTCTGTTCTCTATCTTGTCTGACAGAAGGGAAACTCCTTGCAGGCACAGCTGTTCTTCTGCCAGAGACTCGAATCTGAGCACCATAAATCCTCTGTGTAAGTTCAAAAAAAAGCTAATGAAAGTTTCCCGGGAAATTACTACTGAAAAGTAGAGTCACATTTCCGTTCACATTTAAACTCCCATATTATCCAGCTGTATGCCTACCTTCCACAAAGTATACACTCAGTAAGTACTGACAAAATACATGCTGAATAACTTTTCTTAGCTTTAGTATCCTAAAGTATTGTGAAACCCTTGCTGCTCTGAAACTTGTCAGGTAAATTTCCTTCCTGATGGGGATGCAAACACTTTCCTGCCTTCCCTCATCTCTGCCTCCCCATCTGCAGACACCCGCTGTCAAGAGGATTTCTCAGAACCTCTCCTCCCTGTGGAAGTCCTGCAACAATTACCCAGTCCTGGGACCTTGGCAGCAAACTCCAAATCACTACATGGGCAGAAAAATGTTGGCACTTTTCTTCATTCTCCCTACAGGCATCATCTTGTCTTTCTTAGACCCCTCAAGGGCTATGGACTAACACACACAATTCCATTTTCAAGAATAACAAAAGACTGAGCTCCAGAGGAATAGGTCATTTGCACTTCCCTGTTTTCCTGCGGGTGCTTGTTTTGTTCCCCAGATCCAGGGTGGAATTGAGAAACACCCGGAGGCCAGAGAGAAAACTTTCTCATTGTACTGCTCCGCATGAATGTAGATGCAGCTATTTCAACATAAATGTCAGATGATAGTGATGAAGATGATAATAACTGGAAGAATTGTTGCTATTATTTCATCGTCAAACTGTTAAGAAAAATTGTCAATATTTTTATATGAAGGATGTTAGAGTTTGATATTTTTAAATGTATACTGTATTCACCTTCAAGAGAATCATGTATTATGTATGGTGTGAACTTTCTAAAGACTATGAATTAGTGGCTGAACATTCTTTTACTGTTCTATACTAGACCATTTTTTAATCTGGAATTCCACATTTAAACATTTCTAAGAAAATGATCTATTCTTGGAAATAATGTTTTATGTTTTACAGAGCTGGAGAGAATGACTTAGAGGAAGGTTGTGGATAAACTTTCTCTGGTGGAATGTCCATTGGAAATGGCTGCCTAGCTCAAAACAGCCCTTTTAACTGCTCCCCTCCCTCACAAGAGTCGGTTACCAAAGTATTTTTGGAATTTATGGTCAACCAGGATAGATATTCAGCAGTAACCAGTATGGCTACACCAGTGGTACATGATGATAGATGCTCCCTCAAGCCCCTTAAGTCAGTCTCCTGTCCTGACCTCTCCATGACCTGGAAAATAAAGGAGGCTAACAACTGGCATGGCAAAGGTCTGTAGGGTCCTCCTGCTCCAGCTGACGGCTGGGCCCCTGTGTGGACTGGTAAAATGGTCTCACTATCACTCTGGCCCCAACCTCTATACCACACTGAATTGAATCACAGATACACATCAGAATAAAACTGGGTCTTCAGATTCCCAGTTCCAGAAAACTGGAATGACAATGGACTAGAGAGAGAAATCAGAGATCTGATCCTTCAACAGAGGAGAACCACCACAAATGTACAAAGAGAAGTAGAGAAGAGGGAGCGAGGAAGGGGGTGGAGAGACAAAGATTTTGAGAGAGAAAGAGAATGGGAACAGAGTATCATGAATGCCATACAATTACCCATTTTTTCTTTTCCTAGAGTTTACTGCATTACTGCTTCTATGGAGTCAACTATGTCCCTCAGAATTCATATGTTGAAGCCCTGGCCCCCAGTGTGACTGTATTTAGAGACAGAGCCTTTAAATAACTATTATTAAATGAGGTTATACTCGTAGGGTCCTAATCTAATACAATGGGTGTCCTTATAAGAAAAAGAAGAGACACTAGAGGTGAATGCACACAGCAGTGACATGAGGACACTGTGAGGAGGCAGCCATTTGCAAGCGAAGGAGAGAGGGTCAGGAGAAACCAAACCTGCTGACACCTTGATTTGGAACTTTCAGCATGTAGGACTGTAAGAAAATAAACTTCTGTCCAGGAACAGTGACTCACACCTGTAATCCAAGCACTTTGGAAGGCCAAGGCAGGTAGATCATCTGAGGTCAGTAGTTTGAGACCAGCCTGGCCAACATGGTAAAACCCCATCTCTACTAAAAATAAAAAATTAGCCAGGTGTGGTGATAGGCGCCTGTAGTCCCAGCTATTTTGGAGACTGAGGCAGAATTGCTTGAACCTGGGAGGTGGAGGTTGCAGTAGACCAAGATCACATCACTGCATTCCAGCTGGATGACAGAGTGAGACTTTGTCTCAAATTTAAAAAAAAGAAAAGAAAGAAAAAAAACTTTTGTTTAAGTCTGTGGTATTCTAATACAGCAGCCTAGCAGACTAATTTCTGTGGGTTCTGAGAGATGACAGAATGTCATTAAAATAACCACCACCTCCTTTGCTTACCTTGGTTGGAATTGGCTTCTGTACTTGTACCAAAAAGCAGTAGCTACTACATTCCTATAAACATTAGATTTTAGGTTTTCTAATTTCTAACTCAAGAATTTAGAGTTGGAAGGCAAATTTAAACTGGCCTTCTTGAAACAATGTTTTTCAAGGATCATTCAACTGTGATAATGAATCTAAAATACATTCTGTTAAACTGATTTTTGTTGTTTTCAACAGTCTGAGCTAGGAATCAAATGTTTCAGAAAGGCCTCTTTCCTGTAACTTGGTACACATATAGGCACATTCTCAGACCAACCGAGCCTCAGAAGAGATATACTAGCCAAATTTCCAAAGTGAGTGGCAATTTAGACATTTCTCTGAAGTAGGGTATTGTATTGTTCTGGTCACAGGAAGAAAAAAAGATTCATGCGTTGTTCCACTTAAAAAGGGTATCTTTATTCAGACCTAGTTACAGGGCTTGTACTTTTCCACAGTTTATGAGGACACTTCTGTGTTCCCTCGGGTGACAGCCTGAAGCACGAGTAAGGGAGCTCTGCTTCTTGTCCAATTAGTTATACTTTTCTATGTTTGAATAAATGGCCTATGTCTGCCAGTGCACACTTAAAAGTAGTAGTCCTAATATCATCCTGAACAGGACTATGCGCTCAAATAGGTATCTGTGTGGCAGAACAATGTGGTGTTAAATAAGCCTATATCCTCCGCAGTCAAAGTTCAGGCAGGCCCTTTTAATAAAAATGGACAAGTGGAATTCTAGACGGCTAAATATTTGAGGAGTGCATTGCATGGTTTAGTACAACAACCTAATGTGCACCAAGATGATCGATAAAATTCTCATTGAAGTATTCTATGAGATCAAGCCTAAAAATTATCCATTTCAACTACCAATCTACCACAAGCTAAAATGGCCGTGGTACTCAAGGTTGCACAATTTAAAAGTAATATAATCTGACAACAGACGATTAGTACAAGCCCTTCAATAATAAAAATACAGACCCCAAAATAAATAGCATTAGACTAAAACTTTCCACATAAGATGCTACTTCATCTACTATTACTATATAACAAATGTAGATTAATAATTACCATACAATGTAAGGAATAATAAAAATATATCATGTATTCCATACAACAATCCAATACAGGTGACATTATTCTCATTTAAAAGATGTGGAAATGGAACCACAGAGAGGTGAAGTAATTTGTGCAAGACCACATAATTACTTGTTGAACTAGGTAGCCAGTTCAAGTCACTCTGACATGAAAATCTCTGTGTTCCTAATTCCTTCACTCTACTGCCTTTCCTAAGCAGTGAGAGCATAGTTTGGATAAGAAAAATCTGAATATCTAAAAAATAAAAACAACAACAACAAAAAAATCTGAATATCTGAATCCTTTTACAAGCTAGATCAGTAACTGGCTATTCGAGCCTGGTCTAATTCCTTTCCTTCCCTGAGTGTCATTTTCTTTAACTACTTAAAAAAAACTGGGGCTGGACTTTACAATCCTTCCAGGGAGAACATTTGGTTCTGTTCAACCTCAAGTCCAGAAATGGCAGACTCCCAGCAGCCCAAAATTCATGTAATCTTCACTTGCCAATAACAGTGATTCATCCTGTATTTAAGCAAATGAAATTTGGGGCCAGGCATGGTGGCTCACTCCCAGCACTTTGGGAGGCCGAGGCAGGTGGATCACTTGAGGTTAGGAGTTTGAGTAAACGAAAGTTGTTTTTTATTTTTCTGTACATTGTTTCATATTAAACACATTAAACATTTTGGGAACAATGTTATATACCAAACTAATATGGGCTCTTTCATTACATGGAAAAATGCATGCATTGCTATCTAACTGGCTGCTTTATAAAAATCCTTATGTGAAGTTTAACTATAGTCCTGCAAATTGAAAAAGGAAACATTTTCTCAATTGCTACAGTCTTTATACCTCACAGTCCATCTGTTATCACAGCACTAATTGTGATGTCAAAACTGCAATTAGTTACACTCTGACAATCAGGAAAAAAAAAGCCAAGGGAGACAGTGCCCAGGCATCAATAACTTGTGATTATTGTTCTACTTGTGAAATATAAAGTTTAAATTCAGGAGACCTGCTTTTGGGTTGTTGTTTTGCTACTTGCTAGCTATGAATCAATCCTTAGGCAACTCATTTAATAGAACAATGATATATGAGCTTAATTTCTTAAGTCAAATGGTGTATGTTCAAATCCTCATTCTTCACACTGGTTAACTTCTCTGTGCCTCTGTTCCTTACCTATAAACTGAGGAACTATAACTGCCTATCTTCAAAAGGTTGCAGAAAGAATAAAATATTATATTGTATAAAGCATTTATCAAAGAGCCTTCTCCCTACTAAGTTCTCAGAGTTTGCCTTTATAAAGTATCCATATTTTGAGTGAGTCCATTGTTAGGTAAAGTTCTATGTAATAGCTCTCTGAGTTTCTTCATTGTTAAAATCAGGAAACAATTGTATGTCCTTCATAAGACTGTTATCAAGACCAAATGTGAGAACCCAGAGAAAAGTATTTAAGTGAAAGGCACTAAATTACCATTATCATTGCAGCATCCACATCCCGGGTTCAGGCAATCCTCCCACCTCAGCCTCCAGAATAGCTGAGATTTTAAGACTGTACCACCACACCAGGTTAATTTTTGTATTTTTAGGAGAGACGGGGTTTCACCATGTTGGACAGGCTGGTCTCGAACTCCTGACCAAGTGATCCACTTGCCTCCGCCTCCCCAAGTGCCAGGATTACAGTCATGAGTCACAGGGCCTGGCAACTATGATTGCATTCTTACAATATAGTGGTTCTCAAAATTGAGCTTGCATTAGAATTACCTGAAAAACTTGTTAAAAGATTTCTGTGTTTCTGAGGCAATAGATTTGGAGTAGGGCCCCAAACTTTGAATTCCTAAGATGTTTCCAGGTGATGCTGATGCCACTAAACCAGGGACCACATTTAGAAACCTTCTGCTCTGGTAGAATATCTTTTTCACTGCTGTATTATCAGTGCTTGGAATAAATATCAATGGAATAAAATAATAAATTCGAGGCACTTAATTAAGTGATAAAGGGGGATATATAATGATTTTATAGTTTAGAAGGAAAATCACAATTCTACTGAAAGGTAAAGGAGTTACTATAATCAGAAAGGTACAAAGTATAAGGAATAGTTTATATGCAAGGAAAAACAAAATTATTTCTAATCTAGCCGAAAGGGTAGAAAGGTCAGAGAAAGCTTTGTGGAGGAGTTTGAGCTATTCCTTGAAGGATCCATACAATTACTTCAAAAATGCCTGTCATTACTCAAAATATTTTTAGTTCCTGCCTTTGGAATTTGTCTACTTAATCTATAGTGAATCTTTTCTTTGTTCTCTACACTCTATAGTGAATCTTTTCTTTAATTCCCTCAAAGTTTATATAATTTTTATATTCTGATGTTAGGTTTGATATGTGGTATTAGCTAAGCATGATATTTTTGCCAAATTTGGTCAGGAAGTTGGGTGATTTCGTTGCATAATCCTGTTCTTTATTAACAAAAAAAAAGGTACACTTGTCAGTTAATGTACTGATTTTCTAGTATGACTTATAAACAAAGGCCCAAAGCAATTTCAGGGTAGAAGTTTAAAAATCAGTCTGAGGGCAGGTGCAGTGACTGATGCCTATAATGCTAAATCTTTGGGAGGCTGCGGCAAGCAGATTCCTTGAGTTCAAGACTAGCCTGGCCAACATGGTGAAACCTCGTCTCTACAAAATATACAAAAATCTAGCCATGCATGGTGGCACAAGCCGGTAGTCCCAGCCATTCGGGAAGCTAAGGCAAAAGAATCGCTTGAGCCCAGGATTCTTTTGAATCTTTGAGTCCAGAAGGCGGAGGTTGCAGTGAGTCAAGACTGTACCATTGCACTCCAGCCTGGCTTGCAGGAGTGAAAACCTGTGTCAAAATGTGTGTGTGTGTGTGTGTGTGTATCTGTGTGTGTATACGTATATATATACATATACACACATATATATATATACATATATATACGTATACACACATATATATACATATATGTATATATATATATATAATTTTGAACAATGGATTAAGTTTGTAGTTTCTGAAAGTGATTAAAGGACAGCTTCCATTTAGCCATACATCCTCTTGTGTGTTTGTTTGAAATCAGTCTTAATATATGTGGTATCAGTCTACTGAAAGAATCAACATTTGAGCATACAATACATCATGTACACTTTTCTTCAGAGTGTATGCCATGCTATAAATATCTAAAATTTAATCTTTATGGAAATAAAAAAGCAGTATAAAAATGGATGTTCTTCCAAGTTAAGTCTATAAAAAATATGTACTGGTACCAGGAAATATACATAGGTTTCTCAAAGCTCTTGATTTCTGGCCATTCAGTTAACAATAAGTATTAGTTTATGTGTTCTGGGCATGGAATTACATGCTGGGTCACACTGGTCCTGTATGAAGTGAACATGACAAACTATTCTTCTAGTTTGGAATAGTGGGACTAAAGAGAACACGGAGAGCCTGTGACTAAAGCACAATCTATATTCATAACTTCCCCTTCTTGTTTGTCCCCACAGTCCTTCAGCTACTCTCTGTTTGCCCAGTCTTCAGAGTATAGGGTAACTTCAGTAGCAGATCAGCATGTACTAGAACAACATAAAAACTATAATTTTTAAAAAAACTTTATCTCAAACCTTTTAACAGAATGTGTACTAAATTTAGTTTGGCCTAATGCAAATGAGAAAATCTATTTCAAATCCCGAGGACCAATGATTCTTAAAGATCTCCAAACCAGCAGCATCAGCATCACCTGAGAACTTATTAGAAATGCAAATTTTCCAGATCTGCTAAAGCAGAATCCGATTCAAACCGTGGCTCAAGGCAGTTCTGATACATGTGAGGACCACTGGTTTAGAGAGTATCAGTAGTAAAGATAGTAAAAATAGTAAAGATAGTAAAGTAGTAAAGTCAAGTTGTGCAATCTTCTATGAATTTTGCAATATATTATAATACCCCATTACCATCTTCATGATTACTACATTTAATACACATACAATTACACACATATTCAACTTGTAAGTTACCCTTGAGGGAATATATATAAAAAAAGGTTGGTTTCTCTTTGTAAAGTGATGGTATAGAAGGAAGAAAAATAAATTTGTCTTTATTTTTTTGAAATACTATCCTTAACTCCTCCACTTTTGTCCCCAATGAAAGAATCACGCTGAGGAAACATTATGAGCAGGTGGCTATTCTGTTTCTTTGATATAACAGGAAAATCTTATTAGGTGACAGAAATACACCTTATCATTTGCAAATACAAACTGTCATGTGTCTTGGGTGAACAGCTAAGTCTAGAACTGTTTCAAAAATTTGAAGGTAAATGGATGTTTTATTTGCAGCTAAATCATCATACTCATTTCAAATATATTCATTGGACTAGGATACTGCAGATACATAATACCATTTTTTTGCTGAAACTTAAAAGTTTCATAACCCACTTAAAAAGCATATTATATTTCAGAATAAAATAATTATGTTTTAGCACAGGCTTGGAGCAGTCCGGTCCACAGATGTATAAGGCAATTTACACATATAATTTTAAATTTTCTAATAGCCACATTTCAAAAAGTAAAATAAATAACATTAATTTCAAAATAATTTTTAATACATTAAAAACATTACATTTCAATTTAAAAACAATATAAAATTGATGAGCTATTTTTACATTTTTTTGTATTTGATTATTAAAATCTTTCATGTATTTTACATGTATGGCATATCTCAACTGTAGTGTTAAATTTTGACTGGAAATACTTTATTTTTATTTTTTGTCTTAGTGTTCTGCGAAATGATTTTTATTTAGAACACAATTTATTATTACAAAAACAGATTCTACACTCAAGTTGTTCCAAATACTAAAAAAGTTTTCCAATAGCCTACTGAACATTAGTTTTTATATTTAAATTGATAAAAAATGAAATTTAAAATTCAATTCCTCAATCACACTAGCTGCATTTCAAATATTCAATACATGTAAGGAGGCAGCGTAGATCTGGAACTACGTGAGACCAACCTGGGTTAGAATCCTGGCTTTGCCTCTTATTTATTGGCTGCTTGTTCTTGGGCAATTTATCTAGTCCTCTCCAAGCTTCAGTTCTATCTTTGAATTAGGGTGGGGGGAACCCACAATGAGGTACGTTTTAACTCCTGCCTGCAAAACTAACAGCGGAAGAGAAACCCACTATTTGTTTATCCTTTTATAGAAGTGGTGGACTCACTGCAGCATATAATAAAAATCAGTACCAATCAATATAGGGATAGTTAAGTAAATTTCATTATTCCATACTATGAAGCCATAAAATGCTTATAACTAATTAAGCACTTATTTAATCACCAATAATATTGAAATCAGTTAATACTATTAAGGAACAAAACCGTAATATTAGGAACAGCACGACTGCTGTCTGCGTGCTCAGGAAAAACCTAGAAGGATCTGCCACTCATCCATTAACAGCAGTTACAGGAAGCAACAGAGTGGGAGCGGGGCCCAGCCGGCACAAGCTTCAGTTTATAATTCTTGGCAGTTAATTTCCAAAAACGTTGTTCTAAAAAGGAGATAATACTGTTTTACTTTAAGGGGCAAATCTCAAATTTGCCTTAAAACGACTACATTTTTGCCTCAGTCTGGAATGTGACTTTAAATATAGCTTAACTATACTATAATAAACGGCCATATGAAAATACTTTGTCAGACCGAAAAACACGCCGCCTTAAATCAGCTTTCGGTTGGCGGTTTCCCGCCGGTGGAACGGAAGCAAAACCGCTTTTGACGTCAAAGGAGGCGTCCCCTCCCAGTTACCTTGGTGAAGTCTATGTGGCCATCTTTACTGTGGTCATCTCGTACCGAGCCTGTCGTAGTGGGGCTGTTAGGACTCCACAGAAAGTCGGCCGAAAGTGAAATGGGAAAGGAATCATGCGACTCCTGTAATAAGAAGCTGACAGAACCACGAAGAATCAGAGACGGAAAGCATTAGCTGTTAGTGGGATGTAGGTTCCACAGGCAAGCGGAACGATTCAAGCGAATTAGTAAGGTTTCTGCCCGGATCTTGAGAGCCGCTTCCGTTGCTCAGCGGAAGTGCCGGTCGCAAGAGGACAGACGCCTCGAAGGATCCGCTATCGGCTGTGTGCACAACCGGAATCATGTCGAGTTTGGCGGTGAGAGACCCGGCAATGGATCGATCACTGCGTTCCGTGTTCGTGGGGAACATTCCGTATGAGGCAACTGAGGAGCAGTTAAAGGACATTTTCTCGGAGGTTGGTTCTGTTGTCAGTTTCCGGCTGGTATACGATAGAGAGACGGGAAAACCCAAGGGCTATGGCTTCTGCGAATACCAAGACCAGGAGACCGCGCTTAGTGCCATGCGGAACCTCAATGGGCGGGAGTTCAGTGGGAGAGCGCTTCGGGTGGACAATGCTGCCAGTGAAAAGAATAAGGAGGAATTAAAGAGCCTCGGGCCTGCAGCGCCCATTATTGACTCACCCTATGGGGATCCCATCGATCCAGAAGATGCCCCTGAATCGATTACCAGAGCAGTAGCCAGTCTCCCCCCGGAGCAAATGTTTGAGCTCATGAAGCAGATGAAGCTCTGTGTCCAAAACAGCCACCAGGAAGCTCGAAACATGTTACTTCAAAATCCACAACTGGCTTATGCCCTGTTGCAGGCACAAGTAGTGATGAGAATCATGGATCCAGAGATTGCTCTGAAAATTCTGCATCGGAAGATACATGTCACACCACTGATCCCCGGCAAATCTCAGTCTGTGTCTGTCTCTGGCCCTGGTCCTGGACCTGGCCCTGGCCCTGGCCCTGGGCTCTGCCCAGGACCTAATGTTCTGCTGAACCAGCAGAATCCTCCAGCCCCTCAGCCTCAGCATTTGGCTAGAAGACCTGTGAAGGACATTCCTCCTCTGATGCAGACTCCTATCCAGGGTGGAATTCCAGCTCCAGGGCCAATACCAGCTGCAGTTCCCGGACCTGGTCCTGGTTCCTTAACTCCTGGAGGAGCGATGCAGCCCCAAGTTGGAATGCCAGGGGTTGGCCCAGTGCCTTTAGAGCGGGGACAAGTGCAGATGTCAGATCCTAGAGCTCCTATACCTCGTGGACCCATGACTCCTGGTGGCCTACCTCCTCGAGGACTGTTAGGAGATGCTCCAAATGACCCACGTGGAGGGACTTTGCTTTCAGTCACTGGAGAAGTAGAGCCCAGAGGTTATCTGGGCCCACCCCATCAGGGTCCCCCCATGCATCATGTTTCTGGTCATGACACCCGTGGCCCTTCCTCACATGAGATGAGGGGAGCGCCATTAGGAGATCCCAGACTGCTAATTGGAGAGCCCAGAGGCCCCATGATAGATCAAAGGGGTCTACCCATGGATGGTAGAGGTAATAGAGACTCTCGAGCGATGGAGACTCGCGCCATGGAAACTGAGGTCTTAGAGACGCGTGTGATGGAGAGGAGAGGAATGGAGACCTGTGCGATGGAAACCAGAGGCTTGGAAGCAAGAGGCATGGATGCAAGAGGATTGGAGATGAGGGGCCCTGTCTCCAGTTCAAGAGGCCCTATGACTGGTGGAATACAGGGTCCTGGTCCTATTAATATAGGGGCAGGTGGCCCTCAGGGACCCAGACAGGTCCCAGGCATTTCAGGGGTGGCAAATCCTGGAGCTGGTATGCAAGGTACAGGCATACAAGGAGCAGGCATGCAGGGAGCAGGCATACAAGGAGCAGGCATGCAGGGAGCAGGCATACAAGGAGGAGGGATGCAGGGGGCAGGCATACAAGGAGGAGGGATGCAGGCGGCAGGCATACAAGGAGTGGGAATACAAGGAGCAGGCATACAAGGGGCAAGCAAGCAAGGTGGAAGCCAGCCTAGCAGTTTTAGTCCTGGACAGAGCCAGGTCACTCCACAGGATCAGGAAAAGGCAGCTTTGATCATGCAGGTTCTTCAATTGACTGCAGATCAGATTGCCATGCTGCCCCCTGAGCAAAGGCAGAGTATCTTGATTTTAAAGGAACAAATCCAGAAATCTACTGGAGCTTCTTGAAAGATTTTAGAAAATACTTGTATGTAGTCTCAAAGTTTATTCTGTAGCATTGAGAATGGATGCAAAAAGCTGACTTCTGCATCCTGACACTTGGATTAGGCTTTCCCTCCTCCCAGAACCTAATCTTTTGTTGTTCTTCTTCTTTTTATTTCTTTCTGTTTTACTATTTTTAATTGAGGGTGGGGGGAGGAGGGGGGTCTGTTCACTTTGAGTTACTGTAAAATAACTGAACATGATGATACTATGCCAAATAAGATTAGAAAGAATAATCAGCAATATTAAAGTGTCTACAATATGTTAACTACATTTTTTTAATGTTGAGTAAAATTTTGTGAAAACTGCTCGTAAAGATTAAAAGTTGACCTGTTAAAACGTTAATGTACTAAGATAGTTTTAAGATTTTTGGTTGTGTAACAAAATAAAGACGTTTACCTCAAAAGTATAAGATACATTTCTTGGTAAACCATTTAAAATGCATCTTATTTTGGAGGCAATAGGTTAAACATTGTCTTAGTGCTTTAGAATTATTTTTGAAACAGAGTTAACAGGATAAGGCTAAACTTGTATTAGAATTGTTTTTTTCTAAAGTTATATTACCTGAAAAATCAAGAACTGTACCTGGTTTAATGTTTCTCCATTTATCACATCCTTCAGAGACCAGCAAGGTTCTGCCAGGCCTACAGCATCTGAACATGATGATTTTGCTGTGACAATTCTAAAATCAACAAGGTTACTTAAGACTGCTCTGATGGAACCTAATAATCTCTCAATACCTTCCTGTTTCTCAATAGTCTTTAAACCCTAAATCTGAGTCAGTAATTCTCTCACATCCTTTCCAAAAATCAGTGTCTAGGGACCAGTTAAGCTGGATGAGTTATACATGGTATTTTACTTTTCATAACTCGTGGAAGGTTTCATTCATTAAGTAAAGCTCTCAGTTTCTTGGTACCTGTCTGGCTTTCATGTACAGAAGGTGTCCATTTGCTCAACCAGACAGGAGTTAAAAACCTTAAGACCAAACAGCATTTAACATGCCTTTTAGTTTTCTTATTTCATAACCTACGTTTCCTTTTTTTTTTTTTAATTTTTTGAGATGAGAGTTTTGCTCTTGTCCAGGCTGACGTGCAATGGTGGGATCTCAGCTCACTGCAACCTCCGCCTCTTAGGTTCAAGCAATTCTCCTGTCTCAGCCTCCTGAGTAGCTGGGATTATAGGAGCCTGCCACCACGCCCGGATAATTTTTGTATTTTTTAGTAGAGATGGGGTTTCACCATGTTGGCCAGGCTGGTCCTGAACTCCTGCCCTCAGGTAATCCACCAACCTCAGCCTCCCAAAGTGCTGGGATTACAGGCATGAGCCACTACACCCAGCCTACTTTTCTATCATTAATAGTATCCGAATAATCAAGGCCCAGGTAGGTAGTTTTTACATAGCCGGAATACTCACGTCGACTTAGTGTTCATTTTACTTTTTGTAAGTAACACAACCATTTAGTCCTAATATACATACCAATGAAACATTTAAAAATGGCTAGAAGATGGGGCTTATCACATTGTACTACTACTTTATTTCTAAGCCTTGAGGATGTGAACACAAACATTTGTATCATAAAACAAGTAATAATTAATAGAAGCATAAATTGTCAAATAGCAGGTGATCTTACTCTGGAGAAGAAAAACCAATATCTAGTTACAGATGAAAAAATGTTTAATACAGAGTTGAAAATGTAGAAATTATCTTACTTTGCAGAATTTTTACATTTTGGATTAGTAATTCTTTATTCACAAGGTTTTCATCCCTATGCTGTTGTTTTCTACCACCTGTTTTACTCTGTTGTTCATACTACTACTTTCCCATGTTACCTTTTTTTCTTTTTTTTTTTTTTTCATTTTTTATTTTCCCATGTTTCCTATATGCTTCCCCATTGGAGAGGATAACTCACCTTTGCATGTGTGATAATTATGGTTAACACTAATTCACAGAGTTGGCTTGATCACTTTGAAATTGCTTTATCCCAGTGCTTTCACTGAAGGGCTCTAACAAAATTATTAAATGTTACAGTCTTTATTCTAGTCAAATCTTAATGCAGACAAAATAAAAATAATGAATAATTAAGGCTGACATTAGTATCTGATATGTTTATTTTTAATGAGTACATTATACAGAAGTCTGGATATACATGGGGCCTGATTACTTTTTGTTTTTAATGAAAAAGGCAGAACTAATGAAATTGCAAGAATGGATGGAACTTCCTTAGAGCCATTATCTTTATACTTTGATGGTTGAAGTAACTACAAAGATGTGCTATTTTGTGGTGGTTATTAGCAACATCTTGGTGACGCTCGGATATTAAGCTTATGTTGCCCAGAGAGAACTCCTCTGTATTCCAATAGCACCTTGTAGTTATCTTCATTACTGACATCATTAGTTATATTGCAGTGCACTGTTTACTTTTACCTGCTACTACCCACTCCCACTTCTAGAAGACCATAAACTCAACACAAGGACAGTCTATCTCATTCCTATATTCACAGATGGGAAAATGACAAAACATTCTATCAGAGTTATTAAGGGGGAAAAATCCTATTAAGAGCACATACGCCGCCCTCATAAGGGTTTAGATTCAACACTGAACAAATGAGCTATAACAACTATTGGCATATAAAAAACCGATTCGAAATAGGTTATTAAAAACATCACCTTTACTCAGTGAAAGCTAAAAAAATAGATTCTTCTTACTTCTGATTGATTGTTCCAGTATTTATGTACAAAGCATAGAGCCTTATTTCATTTGATAGTGAAGAATAATGCAAGCAATATTGCCACAATCAGAATCTTTTATGTGTTTTACTACACAATCATTGGTTATATCCCCTCACATGCTGAATTTTCCCTAAGACTGGTAGACTAAATTAAAATCACCAATTCATTCATCATCATAGTTGAAGATGATGGGGTGAAACAGTGATTTGCTAATGCTTCTTTAAGGCTTATCCTCTTGGGCAGTGCATATTTCTTGGGATTATGAAATGATCAACTTTAATCAGTGCCTGCCTATTAACTCTTCGCCTCATATTACCGATGATTAATACCAAAAAAAATATGTTTTAACATCTGACTTCTGAGGATTTTGGAGTATTCGAAAAGATATAAGCCAATGTGAATCTCAGACAAAGGTAGGCTAATCTAAGTGAGATTATGTTTGGCTGTTCAACTACACTTTTCAGAATTCTAATGGCAGAAAAGCATTTAAAAAAGAAAACCCTTAATCACAGCTTGCAAAGCTTCTTGTTTTTCCATGCTGTGATGGGACATTAGCTAAGCACACAAAATGTAATTTCCTATAGTGTGTCAGGCCTTTCTCTTAGGTCTGATGAGGTCTAAGGGTAATTATGTACAACACCCTACTGTGGCAGAGAAACTGAATTATCAGTTACATCTGACAGTCTTCTTACAAAGGAATGTCAGTCTCTCACTGCTTTTTATCAGCTAATCTCTAGGGGGACTTTCCTGGTTGAAACTTGCTTTTTTCATCAGTCTCTTATCAATGCTCTGCTTAAGAACTAATTCATATTAAGGACATTATTAATATATTGAAAGTATCCATAAATTAAATTTAATATTAAATAATGTTAATAGGGATAGTACATGATATTGGCATATTATATAATGTGCTTATATGTTTATTTCAGATGTTAACTGAGCCAGATCTTTAAATATTTTCATTTGTTTTTATGCACCCTGAAACAAAAGTACTCCTTTGGTTGAAAATTCACCTTCACAGA
The DNA here is from genome assembly GCA_004027715.1 of Plecturocebus donacophilus. Classification (NCBI taxonomy): domain Eukaryota; kingdom Metazoa; phylum Chordata; class Mammalia; order Primates; family Pitheciidae; genus Plecturocebus; species Plecturocebus donacophilus. The sequence goes on from PVKP010007082.1 coordinate 67,005, forward strand.
TATTCGTATTACCAATTACCTTTCTCATAAAATATTAACTATCATGTTTCTTCTTGATATTATTCTACAACAATACATAACATGTCATTTGAAGGCATGAATTGTGTCAAAAGTGACACTTGGGAGCCGGGTGTGGGTGGCTCACACCTGTAACCTCAGCACTTTGGGAGGCTGAGGCAGGCAAATCACTTGAGGTCAGGAGTTCGAGACCAGCCTGGCCAATATGGTGAAACCCCATCTCTACTAAAAATACAAAAATTAGCCGGGCATGTTGGCAGGTGCCTATAATCCCAACTACTTGGGAGGCTGAGGCACAAGAACCACTTGAACCTGGGAGGTGGAGATTGGAGTGAGTCAAGATTGTGCCACTGCACTCCAGCCTGGGCAACAGAGTGAGACTCTGTCTCAAAAAAAAAAAAAGGCACTTAAGGTAGCATCGTTAAAAATAACAAACCTGGTGCTTATTAAATACTGCAAAAAAAGCACCCAAATATTTACCTAGAAAAAGGAGCATAGTGTCATGGTCAATAACAACTCTGTTTTGTTTTGAGACAGCATCTCACTTTGTCACCAGGCTGGAGTGCAGTGGCACGATCTCAGCTCACTGCAACCTCTGCCTCCTGGGTTCAAGTGATTCTCCTGCCTCCACCTCCCAAGTAGCTGTGATCACAGGCATGTGCTACCATGCATGGCTAATTTTTGTATTTATAATAGAGACAGGGTTTCACCATGTTGGCCGGGCTGATCTTGAACTCCTGATCTCAAATGATCTGCCCACCTTGGCCTCCCAAAGTGCTGGGAATACAGGTGTGAGCCACAGTGCCCGGCATTTAATAACAACTGTTTATAACCAAAAGTTGGTTTAGAACCCCAAACTAAGTAACTATCCCTTAATCATAGGTTTTAAAAGTAAAAAATTAAAAAGTAGATAGCTAATTACACAAAATACACAACATTCTCAATCATAATGAATTTTGTATGACTGAGTACATATAATATCTGCAGACATTTGAGATTAATCTCATATAAGTAACAAGTTTAGTCATTTAAAAAATTATATCTGGTGGCCAGATGCAGTGGCTCATGCCTGCAATCCCAGCACTTTGGAAGTTGAGGCAGAAGGATTTCTTGAGTTCAGGAGTTTGAGACCAACCTGGGCAACATGGGGAGATCCTTTCTGTACAAAAAATGTAAAAAATTAGCTGAGTGTGGTGACATATACATTCTTTTTTTTTTTTATCAGACTGAGTCTCACTATGTCACCCAGACTAGAGTGCAGCAGCACGATCTCGGCTCACTGCAACCTCCACCTCCTGTTTAAAGTGATTCTTCTGCCTCAGCCTCCTGAGGCAATCACCTGTAATCCTAGCTAGGATTACAGGTGAACACCACCACACCTGGCTAAGTTTTGCATTTTTAGTAGAGATGGGGTTTCACCATGTTGGTCAGGCTGGTCTTGCACTCCTGACATCGTGATCTGCCCACCTCAGCCTCCCAAAGTGCTGGAATTACAGGTGTCAGCCACCTCACTCAACCTGACATACATATTCTTTAAGTGAATCTTAGAGATTCACCTTAATAACACTTAAAATCTGTGCCAACATTGAAAAATGGTATTGTTGAGTTCATAATGTGATTTAAAAGAAAAAGGCCAATATACGGCTTGCCTGGTGCCTTAACATTTATAAAATCATACTCCATATCCGAAATATCACTCTTGTTCTCATATCAAATCAATATAGTGACAGAAATCAGGACTAAAAACACTGTCAGACACAAACCTTGTATAGGAGAGTCAATACAACCATTGACCATTAATACAATAGATTTCCTATCTTTGGTTAAGCCGATATCCAAAATGATTTCATCTTTTTATGCTTATCAATCATCAGAGAAAAAGATCCTCATCTATTTCAAGCATCAGAGAAATTACATTGTTGAAACTTCTAGAATCATTGTCAACATTATTGAACGTTAGTTCCCTAAAAATTTTAAATATCTTTGGACAAGAAACCTCAAATTGGTTTTATTTAACAAATTTTCTTGAAAATTTTGAACTTAAATGCTCGTAGATGCAGCTTACATTCTCCAGTTTGGCCACAAGCCCAACCTCTTCCTATCCTTCGAACTTACAACTCCTGCTTTTACTCTGTATAAAAACACAATTATTAGATTTGATTGATATCAGTGTCTAATTTGACAAATGTGACATAAAAAAACTTGTTCAAGGCTGGACATGGTATCTCATGTCTGCAATCCCAACTTTTTGGGAGGCCAAGGCTGGAGGATCGCTTGTATCCAGGAGTTTGAGACCAGCCTGAGCAATATGGTGAAACCCCATCTCTACAAAATATACAAAAATTAGCTGGCCATGGTGGCATGTCTCTGTAGTCCCAGCTACTCAGGATGCTGAAGTGAGAGGATCACTTCAACCCAGGAGGTGGAAGCTGCAGTGAGCCAGGATCTTGCCACTGAACTCCAGCCTAGATGACAGAGCAAGACCTTATCTCAAAAAAAAAAAAAAAAAGGAAAAAAGAAAAGCTGGTTCAGCACATGTATTTATCAACACCAACCAGCAACAAAAGGAAAACCCAGGGCAAACAAAAAAATCTTGGTGCATTTTTTATTTGTAGATTTTGGTGAGGTATACTGAGCAAAGGAATGTCCTAGGATACTAAGCCAATCAGTATATTTATCCCATAAATGTTTGCATTTTCAGTAAATATTAACCCAAAATAGCAGTATTTTCTTTTTCATTTAAAACATATATTTATAAATATGATATATATATTATTCATATATATAAATATTAAATGTTAACAGCTCTAGAATGAAGATATGAATAGTATACATCATGGAACAGAATTATCCGTTATCAATGTACCCGTCAACTTCTGATTCTCTTGATTCTCTACTATCTCACTTTGTTGCCTGGAATGAATATGAAGCCACCCATACCAATTTAGGAATCTACTTATGTAGATTTTAGAAAATGACCCACTATATGTAACTTTCATATAACAGCCACAGTGATTTAAACAAAACAAAAGCCCTTAACCAGATCACGTATTCTCCCTTTTGAAACCTCTCATGGCTTACATTGCTCTTAGAATAAAATTCAAAATCCTTGTGTGTCCTATATAGCCCTTATATAGTTTGGATTTGTGTCCCCACCCAAATCTCATATTGAAATCTAATCCCCAGTATTGGAAGTGAGGCCTGGTGAGACATGATTGGATCATGGGGGTGGATTTCTCATGAATGGTTCTGCACCGTCCCCCATGGTACATAGTGAGTGAGTTCTCATGTAATCTGGTCATTTAAAAGTGTGCAGCACCTCCCCCTCTGCTCTCTTGCTCCTGTTCTGGCCCTGTTTCTGCTGCCCCTTTCCCTTTGTGATGATTCTAAGCTTCCTGAGGCCTCCTCAGAAGCCAAGTGGTTACCAGCATCAGACTTCCTGTAAGCCTGCAGACCCATGAGCCAATTAAACCTCTTTTCTTTATAAATTACCCAGTCTCAGGTATTTCTTTATAGCAAGCCCTAAGTATACCAACGTTGCATGCTACCATAGGCACCTTACTCACTTCCACAAATATTTTGGGCCTAGCTTTATTTACTCGAATTTGCCAAACTAATTTTCATCTCTGTACTTGGCATTTCTCTTGCTCACCACCCACTCTTTCCCCAGGCCTTTGAATGGCTACTGGGTTCTCTTTATTCAGGTCTTGGCTTACATAGTATGTCACTTACTCAGAGAGGCTTTTCCTGGACTCCTGGGAAACCACAGACAAAGCAAATGTAAATTTAAATGGTCTCCCAATTCCCTCTCATAATCTTATTGTCTTTCTTGTTTGTTTGTTAAGAATAGTTCTCTTACCTGAGTACCACTTACACATTGTATGAGATTAATCAGTATTCTCCAACCCCTTTGCAAACCATAATGGTTGTTCTATGCACCTACCAAACTTGATGACTGTCATGAATGAGTTACTGTTCATTATGCTCACATTATATTTATCATGTCAATTGTATTTGCTTACAAACAAATCTATGCTAGTTGTATCTATTACTGTAATTTATAAATATGCATATAGGCATAGACATAGGTATAGATATAGATGTGTGTTTGTATGAAGTATGATTGCAAAAATAAAAAGTTATTTCTATGAAAACTATCTTGAATGGTTTCATAGATAGATAGATGATAGATTTATCACGTCAACTGTGTTTGATGGTGTATTAGTTTGTTTTCACGCTGCTGATAAAGACGTACCTGAGACTGGGCAATTTACAAAGGAAAGAGGTGTAATGGAGAACTCACAGATCCACGTGGCTGGGGAAGCCTGACAAGCATGGCAGAAGGCAAGGAGGAGCAAGTCACATCTTATGTAGATGGCAGTAGGCAAAGAGAGAGCTTTTGCAGGGAGACTCCTGTTTTTACAACCATCAGATCTCATGAAACCCATTCACTATCATGAAAACAGCAATGGAAAGATCCACCCCTTTGATTCAATTATCTCCCACTGGCTCCCTCCCACAACACATGGGAATTATGGGAGCTAGAAGATGAGATTTAAGTGGGGACACAGCCAAACCATATCAGATGGTAAGCCAGTTTATGCCAATTTTACTATTTTTTGTTTTATATAGATTGATAGGTTGAAGTTAGCATGAGTGTGAAAAAGTTATTTCTATGAAAACTACGTTGACTGTTTCTAGAGGATTTTGTAAAAGTGAGAGGCTAAAAATACATCATTGTTAAATACTGTGGGGGCAAGATAATTTTTTAAAATATCTTAAAATTCTTTAAAATCTAGAATTATGTACTTTGATACTTTGTAAGTCCAAATTCTTGTTTCACTTAAAAAAAAATTGTTACTGGCAATTTTAGAGAAAGCATGTCAGTGCTTCAATTTCTTCACAGAAATTTTTCAGGCAGTGGAAGAAAAATCCTTGAGGAAATTTTATCTGAGGTTTGGTGTGGCCATAGTTGTCTGCCTTCCATCTCTGTGGGATTACCCAGGAAAGACACCAACCTGCTCAGCCACCATTCCAGTCCTCCCCCTCCTTGTGATGTTATATGCTGAGGAGAACAGAATATACCTTAATCTCTTGCTAATTAAAGTGTGCTCCTTGGACCAGCAGTACCAGCATCACCTGGGAGCCTATTAGAAATACAGAATCTGGGGGCCCACCCAGACCTGCTGAATCAAAACCTGTATTTTAATAAGTTCCCGAAGGATCCACATGCAAATAAGTGTTTGAGGAGCACTGCTTTAAAGTTATCCTACAATAAAATAAAAATAATGACAACAAATAAAAGCACCATAAAATTAATATTATGACAAATAGAAGGGATTTTTAATTTACATAAATGGCTGCCCTTCCATTGTTGCAGATTGTGGGTCAAGATGGCCAGGGGGAGACCTATGTTAATTCTAGCTAAAAAATTATAAGATTGATTGGCTCACAGTACATTGAAATTTATACAACAAACTAAACTATATTACTGGTGCAGTTAACTAGAAATCAAGCGGCAACAGGACGCCTAAGGTAAAGACCTTCTCAGAGTACAGTAACACCAGGAACACCGTGGGGTGGCTGCATAGCAGGGAATACTGCTCCGGTCCCACAGATGGCCTCTCAAGATGGAGACTGTATAAGGGCCTCCTAAAGAGGGCTTATGCAAAGATCTCTGAGAAGGGAGGCGACCTCTGCACACCAGATCCGGGAGGGTGTTTGCAGATGGGAGCTGGCAAGGAGGAGAAAAGCCTTGCAGGGCAGAGATCACCGAACACCTCAGCCTCAGCCTAGGTTCTCAGAATATGGACTGATTTTGATTGCTCTATGTCCTCAATACTCAGGAGATAAAAGCCCCTTGATGCCCTGGGTGTGGTCAAACCCCGTAGCTCCTAATCTGCTATACTTCTGATGCAGCCACACCCTGATAACAATGGGTGGTAAACTCAGAGCACTACTTTAGCATGTCTTAGAAGGATCTCAAGTGCTCTTTGCCCAGCTATCTTACATGCCCCTTCACCCTCCCCTTCCACGCCCATAAGGTCAATGAGATTATGCACATAATAAAAGTGTTTGGAGCCCAGAGCTCAGGGCCAACACGTTTTCCAGGCTTGCTTTGGTCCCCTGGACCCATGCTGTAAATTCTACTCTTGTGTCTCTGTCTTTATTTCCTTTTCTCAAGCCCTCATCACCACCATCACCACCAGGACTAAGGGCACCCACGAACGGGGTTGGGCTGGTTCCCAATAGCAGATAAAATCAAGAATTGGCAAAAATCCCTATCCAAGCTGAGGAGACTAGGACATAGCCCATCTATTAGATGCCACGTTGGGCAAGCAAGCAGACAAACAAAACTCCTGTTCCTTCACAGATAATTGAGTGAACATTGGATCTAATGGGAAACCTAAGACACCACAGTTGAAACTACTGTTGTTTGGGGAAGATGCCTGAATGTATTTTGTCCATATGAGTAACTGTTTTTTTCCTTAGATATGGAGAAGTTGTATTGAATTGCTAGAAACATTTGTATGCATTATATATGATCACCAGAAACATGGCACACCAAAAATTGTTTCAGCCAAGCTGTCACTCTCTGGAATGAATGCCACCATTCATCAAAAAATTCTTTCATAAAACCTAAATTGTTCTCTAATCCCACAAGTCTCATTATTTTCCTGGTAAGATACACTATCCAAATAGGAATGCTAACATTTTCTTTTGTAAATGTCTTTTCCTATAATCCAGAAGAAATATTACTAACATCTCACACAACTTACCTAGACTAGCCAAGATCGCACCACTGCACTCTAGCCTTCCTCTCAAAAAAAAAAAAAAAAGATTTCTAGAAGAAATTTTGAAGCTGTAAAATCAGCATGCTTAAGATTCAGTGCAAATAAACCCTCAACAGAATTCCACTGCTAACAATTTTCCAAACTTCATCTAAGTATTCTAAAGTACCAAAAAGAAAGGACCAATATAACAAGAACAATTCAAAAGATCAGCCCAGTGTTTGTCCCGTGACTTCATTTTCAGTAGATGTGTTGGAAATGGTAGCAAAACTCTATACTGCGATTTGTGCCTTTAACCTTGTCTTTGAACCTAATCGTAATTAAGGCTACAAATTAACCAAATCAACATTTGTAAATTAAGCAAATTAGTTTTTTTTTCTTGAAAGTTTTCATTGGCCTTAAATGACTGAACACAAAATATTTCTAGCAAACAACAATTTAAATTCAAATCAAGGCCTTTCAAGTGGTGACATCAAACCATAAGAGGTTGTAAAGATGGCTGGGTGTCGTAGCTCATGCCTGTAATCCTAGCACTTGGGAGTCTAAGGTGGGCAAATCACTCGGGGTCAGGAGTTTGAGAACAGCCTGGCCAACACAGTGAAACCCTGTCTCTACTAAAAATACAAAAAATTAGCTAGGTGTGGTGATTGTTGCCTGTAGTCCCAGCTACTTGGGAGACTGAGGCAGGAGAATCCCTTGAATGGTTGCAGTGAGCCAAGATCACACCACTGCACTCTAGCTTTCCTCTCAAAAAAAATAAATAAAATAAAACTAAAGAGGTTGTAAAGATGAACTGGGAACTTAAAAATCTTTCCTTTCCACATGTATTCAGACTACTTACATTCCAGTCCTAATCTGGGGCTTTGTCTGCTCATGGAGGAGGAGGGGAAGCAAATTATTTAATTAGAATGTTTTGTGAATTGGAAGGAAGATGGCTTACAGGATCTTTGATTGGTGGGGATTTCACCGTCATCATTTTCAGATATACATGTTTTTAGAAATTTTTCCCCTAGTTAGTGCCTGTACTGAGACATGCAAACTAGTTGAACTTTGATCAGTGATCACCTTCCTTTAAAATGGCCAAAGCTCTGTTATCCTATGTAAACTAACACAGGAACAGAAAACCAAATATTGCATATTCTCATTTATATTTTTTTATTTAATTTTTTTTTTTTTTTATCAAGACGGGGTTTCACCATGTTGGTCAGGCTGGTCTTGAACTCCCAACCTCAGGTGATCCACCCGCCTTGGCCTCCAAAGTGCTTGGATTACAGGCGTGAGCCACCACATCCAGCCATTCTCACTTATAAGTGGCGCCAAATGAGAACACGTGCATATTAAGAAGGGAACAACAGACACTGGGGCCTACTTGATGGGAGTGAACAGGGAAAGGATCAGAAAAAATGCCTTTCGGGTACTATGCTTATTACCTGGGTGACAAAATTAACCGTACTCCAAAACCTCGTGACATGCAGTTTACCTGTATAATAAACGTACACATGTACCCCGAACCTAAAACAAAACTTAAAAAAATAAAATAAAATAAAATTGCCCAAAACTACTCATCCTGAGGAATTCAAGCTGGATTATTCTGGGTAGAAGAAAAAAGAGGCTTTTCTGCATCTCTTGCCCATTCTTTCATTTACCAAGGATTACTCACAAAGAAGGGGATTGATGGGCTGGTTAGTGACTCATCCTATGCCGGCCAAGCAGGATTGTCAAACCGATCTCCTGCCAGGGCCAGCACTGTGGCAAAGACACACAAATTACCAGGGCTGGAGAGTGGTGTTTCAGTAAAAATGGACTCTTTGAAGAAGAGAGAAGGCAGGAAGGAAGGGACTAAGGGAGGAAGAGCTTAGTGTTTTTGTTTTGTTGTTGTTTTGTTTTCCACAAAACCACAGACTTACTCCCCATATATAATCATGGCCAGCCACCCCAAGCAGGAGGAGCTGTCTCCAGCTCATTTTCACCTGCTCAGTAAGCCTTCTTGGTCTTACCCACCATGTTATGAAAGGTTTTTTTTTTTTTGTCTAGTCTTTTATTTTAATCAAAAATAAAATATATTGATATAGACATGAAATATAATTGTTTAAAATGTTTTTAAATTCCAATAGGCATTTTAATTTACACAGTGAGTAAATACTGAGTTGATGGAAAGAGATTATAATAGTGGAATTTAGATAGCGGCCACAAGATTAGGGGGAGGAGAGTTATTTATTTTTTAGGGAGGAAGGTGGTAGTAGCAAGGCTCTTGCAAGCGCGCCAGAGCTAACACATGCCACTTAAGAGTTCTGTGTCCTCTTTTGGAAGGTTGGGTCATGAATAACATAACAACAGCATATACTGAGAGCCTACTAAATGCTATGCATTTGTCACGCAGCATCTCTAACTTCACTAAGATTGGAGGAAGTATGAAGAAATATGCTCAGAGAAGTTAATTAATTTGCCCTAAGTCACACAGCTCCTAGGAGGTGGAAGCACCATTAAATTTAAGTTTGTCTGACTTCCAAGCCATTACTGTCCCCATTATATCATTCAGTTTTATGAAAGAGACAAGTAATAAGGTAGAACAGTGTCCATGCTGAGGGCTGAATGTGAAGAAACATTAGGCATCATTTTCACTAAGTGATGAAGGTCATCACAGGTCTAGAACATGTGATTTTGGCAACAGTGAAAAATTTATGAAATCAATGTTTTGCTCTTACAGTTTTTCTTCTTCTTGTTTTCTCTCCCAAGAACCAAGTACCAGACCTGGGTTTTAGGATTACAGAGGAAAATGAAAACCAAAACTTAGAATGGAGATTTATTTGTATGGAATAACAATAGATTATTTATAAGAACGCCATAAAACTAAATATATATTTTTTAATTGAGACAAGATCTCTCTCTGTCACCCAGGCTAGAGTGCAGTGGCATGATCTTGGCTCACTGCAGCCTAAGCCTCCTGGGCTCAAGTGATCCTCACTCCTCAGTGCCTTGAGTAGCTGGGACCACAGACACATACCACCATGCCCGGCTAAGTTTTCATATTTTTGGTGGAGACAGGGTCTTGCTATGTTGCCCAGGGTGGTCTTGAACTCCTGAGCTCAAGCTGTCTGCCTGCCCTGGCCTCCCAAAATACTGGGAATACAGGACTGAGGTACTGTACCTGGCCAAATATTTTATATATTATATTTTATCTTTTACTTAACATAATGTATTTTTAAAAATTTATCTATATTGTGGTGTTACTGTTAATTAGTATTCTTTTGTATGAATGTACCACATTTTATTTATTCATTCACCAGTTGATGGATATTTTTGTTGTTTTCATTCAGGCCATTATGAATAGTGCCACTGTGAATATTTGTGTGCCACATTTTTTTCATTTCTCTTGAGTATATACCTAGGAGTAGAATTGCTATATCATATAGGAAGTTTATGTTAACATCAGAGGAACCACTAGACTGTTTTCCAAAATGAACACCCTATTTTACATTCCCACTAACAATAAATGACGGTTCCAGTTCTCTGCATCCTCTTGTAACTCCATTAGACCAATCTGATTCAGTTTTTCTGTATCAAGTTGTGAGTTTTTCAGTTGCCATGGACTCCCTGGTTGAGCATGCCCAGATGAACTAAGTGTGCAACCATGGGGTGGCAGGATTTGGGGGGAAGCCAAGTGTTCAGAGTGAGCATCAGGGACTGAACTAAGAAGTGAACACTGCATGACAGGGTCCAGGATCCAGTCAGATCTAGCTCTGGCATCACCCCATGATGGTAGGATCCAGTCAGATCATGCCCCCAATATCATCTCATTGCGAGATCCAATCAGATCACAGCTCATTACCCTATGCTTATAACCCTACCCAAACTCCAGGGCAGAGAGACAGATTTGAGGGCTTCCTTCTATCTCCCTGCCAGTGTAGTTGAAGTAAAGCTTTTCTTTTCTCAAAAGCCACTGCTATGGTATTGATCTCTATGAGCATTGGGCAATGAGCCCATTGATTGCTCAGTAACACTGTCATCACTTGTTTTTCTGTTTTTAATTCTAGCTATTCAGATGGATATGAAACTGTATCTCATTGTAGTGTTTTTTGTTTTGTTTTCTTTTGAGACAGAGCCTCACTCCCTTGCCAAGGCTGGAGTAGTGGCACAATCTTGGCTCACTGCAACCTCCATCTCGGCCTAAAAAAGTGCTGGGATTCCAAGTATGAGCCACTGTGCCTGGCCTCATTGTGGCTTTGATGTGCATTTTCTCGATGGCTAATTACTTTCACCATTTTCATGTGCGTACTGGCTATTTGTTTAGCTTATTTTGAGAAATGTGTGTTCCCTGTGATCTATTTATTACAAATATTGGCATGTTTCATGACTTCAGCATTTCTCTGGCAGGTAAGTGGATAATCAGATAACAGTGTCCCCAAAATATGAAAGAAATTATTTCTTCTGTGACTTAATAACTGGACTGAAATAGGAGGAGTCAAGTTGCAGGGCAAGAAATGAGAGTTTTCAATAATATTCTTTAATAATATTCTTTAACACTTTTGGAAAAGGTAGGTAATCATTTTCATGGTTTATAGCTCTGAAGACATTGGTTAAATCTGAAGGGAATTGAGAATGGTTTTCCAAAGAAGGCACTGTTATAATAAAGAGCTTAGTCTCTGCCTGTGTTCAAATTCTGGCTCTAGCACATACTAACTGTGTGACTCGTTTCTACACCTCACAAATCTGTACACGAGACAAACTGCCTCCAAGGGTAGTTGAGAGGACTGTTTGATAAAGCACTTGTACCATGTGTACATATAATAAGCTATTGATATGTGATATGTGACAGTTATTAATATTATTCCTTAAAAACAAACAAACAAGTAAGCAAACAAAAAATTCATGGGCATGAAAACCCTAGGAGCAACATGAAACATGAACCAGCACTGGTTGCTTCTCCAGGCATTAAGAAAGAGAGGCGTAGAAGATGGAGGAAACCAGATCAGCTATGAGGACTTCTACTTCAGAAGAGGAAAGAGACACTCCAAGGAAGATTTGGTACCAGAGAAGGAGGCATTTTCAATTAGAGAGGTCTGGGCTGTGTTTTGGAGCAGACTGCAAGATCTGGGCAGAGGAAAAAAAATGTCACCTTTCTTTTGTACCACTTTCCTTGTATTTCTTTATGTAGCAAAGCTATATTTTGTACAAGAAGAAATCTAATACAGAGTTGACAACGGTGAAGGCAATCTTATGTGGAAAAATCCTCTAACAGCTGACTTTGTTTGACCCAAGAAGTTTCAAGCTCCTGAAATCCTGTTTTAGACAAACCAATAGAAATGGTATCAGGATTTTATCCAGCTTGAGCTTTTATGGCTTATATATTTCTATTTCCTATAGATTTATCCAGTACAATAGAGGACAGATTTTCTAAAAAATGAGCTTT